>BQNB010149180.1:0-16204 GCA_026074375.1 Tanacetum coccineum | reverse complement strand
TTCATGGTTCAACGAGCGGGTTGAACCCCGGTTTTAATATAAAAAAATAAAATTACCAGGTAAACTAGTCCATCTCGTGACTTAACAACGCCGGCCAAAGAAAGATTCACAAACTATGTTTCAAGAAAGAAACAATGATTTCTTCTTGGTTTTTCTTAGCACATATCTATCTCTTGTTTTCTTCTTGGTTTAATGTTCATTTACATTCTTTAGTTTTGACTAATAGTACATGATTATGTTAGCGAATAAATAAGTTATTTTATAAAGAATAAATAAGTTACATAATGACCAAAATGATGGAAGTAAGTGAGAAAATGTCAAAATTTGAAAAGAAATCATGTTTTTAAGATGTAAGAGAATAAGTTTTTTATTTCTTATTTTAATCAATCAAAAGAGAGTTTAGTAGGTGTGCATGATATTTATAGATATGGTAAGAGCGTAAAGCAAATCTATAGAAGACATATAAGAACCATATAAAATGATATTGAAAACTTAAGAATTCTGAGAGAATATTATAGAAAGAAGTATAAGAAAACACTTATATTACTTCAAATTTTGATGTCTTACAATGGGAAGATGCATGGCTACTTATAGCCTTGATTAGTACAACACACAAGCATATAGTTAAGCATCCTTACCTTTTACACAATTTCCTTATGACGTAAAGCGCTTATGTCATTTAAGGCATGAAATCATTGCATATGTCATTATTTTACACTAGAAAATACTAGAAATATTAAGCATACTTAAGCAAATAAAACACACTTAACATAATATTATACTAACAATTAAATGTTTAGCCTTCTTCATGGACTCCAACGAACATCAGGATGTGATGGGTCGTCTTTGAACGGATCAAAATGTGCACCTTCAAATGTGTCATCGTCATTTGATGATAAGAGTGTACTGTCATTTGTCGTCGCTAGATGTTTCTACTTCATTTTCGAAATGTGCACCCCATGTCATCATGTTCCACATAATGAAAGTCGGAATCTTTTCTGGGTCAACGCCATTTGCTCTCGCCATCAAACTCCTTATTTCAGCATCAAGGTGTCGATGTTTTCTTTGACATTTTCAGCTGGATGGATTAACATGGTACCAATCATGAATAAGGCAATACGGGGAGTGGTAAACAAGTGATCCTTCATCATTAATGACTTTAGGTGGTAGAAAAGACCATGGTCTTCGAAACATTACTAGTACGTAAGGTCCTTTTCCGGTGGTTGTTAACCATCTTGTCCATTGGTGGTGAGGAACAAACCATTGTAACATAGTAAGTAAATGTTTAGAGTGGGGGAGGGACATCTTTAAATTGGCTCTTGATGACACATGACATGATTTTTTCTGCATTAAAGGATATGTCAATTGTGAAGCTTTCAAAAAGATAGTAGAAGAAGCACAATGCTTCTTTGAGAAACCTCCATAGGTCATGGATGTGGAAGATGTTGAGGAATGGGTAGTCTGGGTGAAACCTGAGACCTTTTATACACACTCCATGGTTTTTGACGAGAATAGTAAGAAACGTTTTGTAGCATAAGTTAGCCCTTTTTTCAAAAATCAAGCCTCTAATTGTTTCAACTATTTCCTATGGTAGATTGAGAACAGGGGCTGGTGGTGTAAGGGTGGAAGAAGATCTTTCTTCATTATGGGAAGCGACCGACAACACCATTGAGAGAAAGTTTAGAGTGTGTTTTTGAACTCGGCTTGCATCTTTTGGATAGTTTTCTTCTGATTTATAAGCCTTTGGCTGAGCGAGAAAGTCTGCAAGGACGTTCTCTGTTCCTTTGATGTGTTTTACTGTGAACTTCCACTCTAAGAACCAATTTGACCACCTCAAAAGTTGTGCATGAGGGGGCATCTTTCGTTTGGACTGTAGCATTTATGGAAAGGAAGACATGTCCATTTCGACTTGGAACTCGTGTCCTATTAGATGAAACTGGAACTTCTCAATGCCTCATTTGACTGCAAGGATTTCTTTGAACGTAGAGTGGTAATACTACTCGGATGCTTTACACGTGCCACTTTTATATCCACACACGTGTCTTTTATTATTGTTATCTTGAACACGTAGGATAGCTCCCCAACACTCATCAATTGCATCTGTCTGTAAGATTCTTCTTTCACTGCTTTAGTTTGTCTTAACGTCCACTGTGGGGGATTCTTTTTTAACATGGGTATCAGCCAGGCAGTGTGATTTGACAGATTTAGCAAAAAATATGCCATGTAGTTGACTAACCCAAGAAACTATTAAATCATTTCTTGTGAAGATAATTTATCCGGCAACTTTAGTAATTCCTGGGCCACATGTGGTTGGGGCTGGTACTTCCCGTCGAAGATTTCTATGCCAAGGAACTGGATTGTGGTCACCCCAACTTCTATCTTCTTTTCGGACAACATAATCCCATACTTGGTGACTAGAGAATAAAACTTTGAAAGTAATTCTACATGAGACTGTTCATCTGGAGAAAACAAGAGAATATCGTCAATGTAAACCATTGTATTGGAAAGGATTGGCTCAAAAATAGTTTTCATTGATTTTTGGAAAGGTGATGGAGCATTTTTTTAACCAAACGGCATTACTTTCCACTGGTAATGATGATCTGGTATACAAAAAGTTATTTTTGGTCTATCTTCAAGCTTGATACCTAACTGCCAAAACCCAGATTTGAGATCAAACTTAGAAAGAACTTTAGCATCTGCTAAGTGGTGGAACAATGATTTCTTTTGTGCGAGTGGGAATTTATCATCAGCGAAAAAATGATTTAGAGGCTGATAATTAATAACCAATCTCAGTTTTCCACGAACTTGTTCGCTTATCTTGTAGACATAGAAAGCTTCGCATGCACATGGTGAGGTAGTTGGTTCAATGATGCCTTGGGCAACAAGTTGATCGCACTCATCTTTGGCAAGTTGGTAATGGTCAAGGTTTAATCTAGGGTGACTGGCTTTTGTGGGGTTGACATCTTCATTTTGTGTAAAGGGGAGTGAGACAAAAAATGAAGGATTCAACCATAACGATGAGGGGTGTTTGGTTAGGAATTTGATATAGGAGGAGGCACATGAGGCTTGGATGAGTCTTTGCTTGATACTGTTGATATTAAATATGGGTGGGGTAATACTTGCGACGAAAAGGCGATGCATGGCTGTCCACGGATTGAAAAAAATTATGTAATGAAGACCTTCACTTGTCCATCGTAAGTTCGGTAGTTTATGGAGGATATCAAAACCAATTAAGAGGTCTTTTCCATGGGAGCTTGATCCTCAGACCTTCTTTTAATTACACATTTTGGAAATAATCGATTATTAATAGGGACGCCCATTTTGTCAATGACAAATTTTTTCCCATTAGCGGCCATGAAGTTCTGGTGGTGATGTTTCCAATAGTGACCTAGGAGGATATTAGGATTCAAGATGGAAACTGAGGAACCAGTATCAAAGAATGCAATAATCGGGATAGGTTTTGCATACACATCTATAAGGAGGTGGATTTTGGCTAGTGGCAATAGTGGGTCTTCTTGTATTGGTAAGACGTGCGGTATTGGGTTGATTATGTGAAACCCAAAATCTGAATCACTGTCAAGTGAATCTGAGTCAGATTCTTCATCGGATGAGAAATCTGAGTAGGCGATCATGCACAAGACCGAGTCTCTGGGCTCATCATCTAGAAAATAAATTGACTCTAGATTAGAAAGATCGACTAGTTCTACTTGATTCAAAGCCTGGTTTAATGCCTGAGATTTTTTCGTATCCAGAAAATTTCTTGCAAAAGGATCTCTTTTTGGCATATGAAGCACATATCAAATGTTCTGCCACGTTCCTTTTTCTCTCTTATGAATTTCCACTTCTGGCTGCTTGGTCGAGAAAACCGGGGTTTACAAGAGAAACTCGAAAATCTTTTAGAGTGGAGTTTCTTTTTTGTGTGAGTAAAATCACATGACGACTTATCTTTACAATTGATCTACATGTGTTTTTCATCACATGTTGTTCCAAGGCGTTTTCATGTTCTTTCGAATTCAGCACGGAACTTTTTCTGGTTGCAAAGTTTTGCCAATGCATTCAGAATTAACTAATACAGTTCGCCAAAGGTTGTTTGGGATATTGTGACATTTCTTTCTTCTGATGCCTGATATGCTTCGTTTCCAAGAGATTCTGGAAAGGATTTAAGAAAGACTTGCTTTATATTGACGTCATCTACTCCATTCAAACAGTAAAATCGCTAGGACATGCGATCATAGTGTTTTTCTAAATCTTTCTTTGGAATGACCAACACTTCATCTTGAGGAATTTTTCTCTTGCATAGACTGTGTGTTCCCAAGGGCTGCCAATAAATTCTAAGTATATAATACTCATGAATGCTTCAGGAGATATTGACTGTTGTATCTAAAGTTGGCGGTATTCGCCAAGACTTTGATACCAGTCTTTAAGACGTCCTTGGAGCATGGTTAGGAATCTCTTTATGACTATATCAATGGCAGTGTTGCAAAAAAAGGTCTACAAGGCCGATTAATCGCCGTCTAGACGCTACAAGGCCACCGACCTTGCCAATTTATATAACTGGGTAAAACAAATAGGTCAACCATGGTCAATAACGATCAACAGTGGTCAACGGTGGTCAAACTTGCCGATAACCTTCTAATCTTGTCGAAAGTACCTAAAACTCATCGTAAACTTGTTTTGATCACTTATAGTAATTGTTTAAATCTATTACAAGTTGTTTTATAGAAAATATCTTGCCAGTAATACTTAAAACTCGCCGGAAATACACAAAACTTGCCGAAAATATCCAAATTTTGCTAGAAATGCCAATCCGATTAATCGCCGATTAATCCCGCCTATATCGATTACAGGCTACAAGGTGGTCGACTGCCCGATTAACGATTCACAATTTTTGCAACCTTGACCAATGGCATAATACTGAAATTCTGCAGTACACCAAGTTAGCATCTCAATGCTTCTTTCACGCCATTTTAATGGTGGTACGTCGTCAAAGGTGAAGTGTTGCTTTATGTCAGACTTTGGAAATTCTGTAGGAGTCTCTTGGTTTGGATTTTCCTGGTGTCCTTCATTGTGACAACCCACATTTTTAGGTCATTTTACGCCAATAAATTTTCAACTATTTACTTTGAACTTTTACGCGTTCACTTTTAATTTCAACCGTTAAGTCAAATCGCGTAAAAGAAAAATCAACAATAAACGTAAACCGTCATCAAACAAATAAAAGTTTGCGTCAAATAAGTGTTATATAATTATTACGAAGATAATTTATAACTTTTCATATTTTATTTTTATATTTTACGTAAAACGTTTACGTTTCGCAATATTTAGCATTTATGCATGCATGGAAACTTCACCACCTTTCTACACTTAAACAAATACCCACATTTATACATTATACACAAATTTTTTATAAAAACTCCTTCTAGAACATCTATTAAAATCGGCCCCCTTTTAGAGTTTAAAAAAATTACTATTGTTTTTTAGGTAATCAAACTTTAAACACATAAACCACAAGGTATTACCAAGGTTCCAAGCAAAAGTTCCTTTTCCCCTTTTTGTGCTTCCATGCCCATGCCAAGATGCATGCCAAGCATGCTTTGGTAGTGTCAAATCCTACATTGTCCCTAGTTTAATAAACAATTACAAAATCCTTACTTGTTTAGCCTTAAAAGGATGCAAATATTCTCATTATACACTTAAGCAAAATTAAACATCTCTCTCTTTCTCTCTAGCATCACAACCGGCCACCATCACTATCCATCATAGTTTAGAGTTTTTGATTTTCTAGCAAGTGTTTTCAAGGTGTTTTAAGGGTATAAACTAGTATCAAACAATTAGGGTTTGATTTAGGTTAGCTTTATGTTCATATCATCACCATCTTCATCCAAGGTTCACATCATTTTCTCCATACTTTTATTTTATTTACTTACATATGAACATCATATATATCAAATTATATCACCACTTATATTTTAACAAGATTACATGAAAACCAAGATTATATATAAACAAGTAAATACTTACATTTGAATAAAAATAATTTACAAACATGTTAGAACACTAGAAAATATTTACTTTGGTATATTACATGAACTAGTTAATTTATTAAACTAGTTGTTAAATAATTTGTTCATAAACTATTTTATATAGTTTTATAATTTATTTGTGTTCTTGATATTTTATTTATATATTTGAAATGAGATGGATGAGAATAGGTTAGTGGATGTTATTAAAATAAAGGATGTTGTTGTGGTTAAATTAGAGGTTATAGTTAGATAAAATGGAGTAAAAATTATAAGTTAAAAACATATATACATATTTATTTACAGCCGACCCCTACTATTTTGACACGGACTTCGAGGCAAGTTATAACCTTAAAAATATGAAAGTACGTCTTAATACGATTTTGTGCATATAAAGTACTCGAAAAACGGACATAAAATGAAGAATTTATGAACTTTTAAAGTTTCCGGCAACTATTATTATTTTGACAGCTTTTTGGAAAATGTATAGAGTGATCAGATTTTATTTTCTTATTTTGAGGCCTTTCGGGTCCGAACCTGCTTAAGTATAGAACTAGAAAGTTGCTAGGAATGATATTTTGGTAAAAAGTAGCGAGTTTTGAAGCCCGAAAATGTAACACGGAAGAGTAAAACTTAATCAAACATGGACTATTTTTCGGAAAGTGTCACAAAAATTCCTGCACCCTTTTTAATAAAAATAGAAGCTGTTAGAAAGTTTATTTTGTGTTTTCGGACGTTTTCGGATTCGTTTGGACTATAAAACCTTAAGAAATAATGTATTAACACTTATATAATATTAATACGCGTTTTGAAAACTTTATAAATATTATTTACGAATTAATTAGCCTATATATTTGGTCAATTTAGAAATAATAAAAATAGTAGTTCGAGCGTAATTGGCTATAACTAATTTTCGGACTAATAGAATATTTTACAAGTATATATACTTAGTTATTAAACGACAAATGTAACGTAAACATTGTTTTAACTTATAAACTAAAACTAAAACTAATAGGTGGTGATATAACATTATAAAATACATTGTTTTATTTATTTCAAATACACTATTCTTATCCGACCTATAATTAATTAGGTTGCATTCCGGTTATTTGTGACGATTTTCATTGTGATTGTTCAAACATCAATTTCATTACTTGAGGTGAGTTTATAACCCCGCTTTATCTTGTTTACAATTATTTTACAAATCTTGAGGTGAGATACATTGCTTGTTTTTACTTATGGACGCAAATACTTTACTTTCATTCAAATGATTACGGATTTGCCTATGTAACAATAATTCTTTTGCACGAATTATCATGAGCTGTTAATTAATGTGTATAAGTGCGAGTGTTATAAATAGATCTATTGGGATTGACATCCCCGTCCTGGATTGGTGCCAAACATGACCAACGGGCGTATACCATATCGAATTTTGAATGTTACCGCATTCACATGAACACTTACATTGATTGCCTGAAATTTATTGGCACACATACAAGTCGTAGCCTCGGTGTCATGAGCTTAGTGTAATCTTAATCACTTCTTCGGATATTGTATACCAAGCAATACACACTTTAAACATGGCGGTCCAACTTTATTTCTTACTTAAACCTATGAACTCACCAACTTTATGTTAACTCTTTTAAGCATGTATTTCTCAGGTGAACAAGATGCTTGACGTAACTCATATGCATTGGAGTCAAAATTTTACAAGATTACATTCATGGCGAAACATACATTCAAATTGTCAAATCTTGTTGTTCTATTTCCAGTCTTGCATTTTGATGCAAACTTTGGGACAAATGTTACAACAATTCAGATTTGAAGTAAATCAACGAGATTACTTTTCAAATGACACATTTAGAGGTCGTTCTCTCATATCTTGTGCTATTGTATTATGAAGTAACACTCCCGGACATATTTACACTACGACCCATTTTGGAGGTGTTACATTCATATTCTTCTGCATTAAACTGGACTGTTGATTATGCATTTTTCGGTTCAGCCATGAACAAATGTTCAAATGCTTCAACAGTCTCAAATTCTTCATACTACTTTTGGGGTTTAATGACTAGGGCAATGAATTATGGTTTTTGGGGCTTGTCGGTTTGTGTGAGTGAGTTTAAGAACATTGAGACAGGATTCACCTTTTGAATAGGAAGGACATCAGGGGCTTTGGTTGAAGCAACAACGTCAGCAATGGATTGTAATTCTTGCGAAGAGGTTGGTTCCTTTTTGGTAGATGGTTTTAGCCTTCTTTGTTTTGACGCCCATATGTTTAATGATGGTGATGTTGTGTGGGTGTAGGATCAGGGTAACGGTTGTGGGTCAAATGAGACACCTACAAAAGGGGTTGATGGTAACCTCCATGGATCATCAATAAGAGAGGTGATTCTCTTTTGTTTATGTTACTATTCAAGATCTTGGAGTTGATTCTTTAAGTTCTTCATTTCAGCTTCTTTTTAGGAGATAGAAGATGAAGGTTGAGTTATAGGTGAGGTTCAAATGATTTGGATGATTTATCATTGAAGTTCTTATATTTTGAAGCGAAGTTCATTGATGATGCTCTCAAGAGATCTTACCGTTGATGAAAAATTCTCTTGAGTATTTGTGATCATACTTTGTTGTGAGAGAATTTTCACAAGAACTTTGTTTTGAGCAACAACATTTTCACTCTACCAATTCAGGGTGGCTTCATCGAGACTGATTGTGTTTGCGAGTCATGTTGGCCCAATAGTTGTTGGATTTTTTATCTTCCAATCATGTTTAGTTCGATTATCAAGGTGCTCGAAAGCAGTGAAGGCTGGGAATTCTTGTGAATATGAACATGAAGGGTCTTTGGTTATTGGGAACACCGGTGATGAAATTACTTCTTTGACTTTTGTTGGTGAGTCTTGATGGATAATAGATAAGGCCTTTTGGTTGTATGATGATAGTTTGAGTGGTGGTGGTGATGTACTAGTTGATAGGGGTTATGTGGTGATGGTGGTGGCTTGTGTGGTGGTGATAGTGGTTGACTTGCCTCCGTTTTTTGGTACAAGACATAATGATCAAATTTTCCTAAAGGTTCTCCAAGAATTCGGACTGTTGGATCACCTTTCTCATACCTTCTTTTGAGTTTTTGTTGTAAGGATTTCCGCTTCTTAGGAGGATCTTCATCATCATCAACTTTCTCGGCTTCTTCTAGGCAACTTCCATAATTCCATACATCATACCATATATGTTTAACTTCTTGGGCAGGCTCGTGATCTGTTGGTGTGATCATATGAACCCGTGTGGGAAAAACATTAGATGTATTTGGTTGTGAGGATGAGAAGTTGATTTCAACGAGTCCATTCTAGTATCTCACAAATTCGGGGGCTGATGTCAACCGAACATGAGCTTGGTGAATCTTTTCATAATTAGTTATCTATTTTTCTGGAAACAATTCAACCAATTCATCTCAGGATAATTTCTTGGGGACATAAGTACAGGTTGGTGTTGCGTTAGAGTCAACATATATCAACAAAGCATCTCCTGCATTATCTTATCCTGGAACCAGAATGTCTAGCGAGTGATTTGGATTCGGTAAACCATTTGGTAATGAAAGGTAGCCTGGAACATATTTACTTGAGGTGTGCCACTAATCTGGATCTGGGCTTTGAGAGCCGTGAACAATGATGGATCATTGAAATACATGTTGAAATTTGAGTAAAACATGACAAAAATTATTCCTGCATTTAAAGTAGTTTGTATGGTACCAATACATGCGACTGGTATTCTACAAACCTTGTATCAAGCAAAGCTATTCGAGAATATGCAGGAAGACTTTTTCTGCGAAGAAAGATTAATGCTAACCTTATAGCACCAAAATGGATATGTGTATATCCTTGTGCTAAACAATGACAAGGAAGGTCAGATGGTAATGACAAAGATACCAAGTGTTCGACCTGGGATGCTGGTAATTGATGAGAGTCAAATTTAGAGGTTTGGACGAATTCTTTGATTTGTCTGTTTGCTGCAAAACCTATCAATTGTTTGACTCTTTTTGTGATGGAACTGGTTGGTTTGTGAGGACTTGGTAAGGGTTTACCAAAGGAATTTCGCTTATGGGAATTCTGGAATCATCTGGAACATAGGAAATTTCATATAGTTGATCTATTTTAGATGCAGAAGACTGACGAAAGCTAGAGGAAGATGAACGAACAAAGAGATTGTTGTTACTCATGGTTTTAAGAATTATAGAATTTATTTTGTCTCATTTGACCTACAACCGTTACCTCGGTCCTACACCCACACAACATCACCATCATTACACATATGGGTGTCAGAACAAAGAAGGCTAATACCATCCACCAAAAAGGAACCAACCTCTTTGCAAGAATCACAATCCATTGTTAATGTTGTTGCTTCAATCGAAGCCCCTGATGTCCTTCCTATTCAAAAGGTGAACCCTATCTCAATGTTCATAAACTCACTCACCTAAACCGACAAGCCCTAAAATCCTTAATTCATTGCCCCATTCATCAAACCCCAAAAGGAGTATAAAGAATTTGATACTGTTAAAGCATTTGTACATTTGTTCATGGCTGAACTAGAAAATGCAAACTCAACAGTCCAATTTGATGCAGAAGAGTATGAAGAATACCAAGAAAATCCAAACCAAGAGACTCCCATAGAAGTCCCAAAGTCTGACATAAAGCAATACTTCACCTTCGACGACGTACCACCATCAAAATGGCGTGAAAGAAGCATTGAGATGCTAACTTGGTGTACTGCATAATTGTAGTATTATGCCATTGATATAGTCATAAAGAGATTCCTAACTAGGCTCCAAGGACGTCTCAGAGACTGGTATCACAGTCTTGGCGAATACCGCTAGCTTCAGATACAACAGTCAATATCTCTTGAAGCAATCATGAGTATTATATACTCAGAATTTATTAGCAGCCCTTGGGAACATACGGTCCATGCAAGAGAAGAATTCCTCAAAATGAAGTGTTGTTCATTCCAAAAGAAAGATTTAGAAAAACATTATGATCGCATGTCCTAGCGATTTTAATATTTAAATGGAGTAGATGATGTCAATCTAAAGCAAGTGTTTCTTAAATCCTTTCCAGAATCTCTTGGAAACAAAGCATATCGGCCATTAGAAGCAAGAAATGTCACAATAGCCTAAACAAACCTTGGCGAATTCTATCAGTTAATCCTGACTGCATTGGCAAAACTTTGCAACCAGAAAAAGTTCCTTGCTAAATTCGAAAGAACAGGAAAACGCCTTGGAACAGGCTGTGATGACAAACACCTGCACATCGTAAAGATAAGTCATCATGTGATTGTACTCACGCAAAAAAGAAATTCCACTCTAAAAGATTTTCGAGTTTCTCTGGTAAACCCTGGTTTTCTCGACGAAGCAGCAAGAAGTGGAAATTCATAAGAAAGAAAAAGCAACGTGGCAGAACATTTGATAGTTGCTTCATATGCCAAAAGACAGGTCATTTTGCAAATAATTTTCCAAATAAGAAAAAATCTCAGACATTGATCCAGGCTTTGAATCAAGTAGAACTAGTCTGTAACACCCCCACAATGTGTCGTAGCGGAATGGTAACCGGGGGCATTACTTCATAATACAACAACACAAGATATAAGAGAACGACCTCTAAATGATTCGTTTGAAAGATAATCTTCTTGATTTAATTGAAATTCAAATAGTTATAACATTTGTCATAAAGTTGCTTCAAGATGAAAGACTGAAAATAATACAACGAGATTGATAGTATGAATGCAAGTAGAAATCCATGAATGAAATTTTGAAAAGTTTAGACTCCAATGCACATCAAGAACGTCAAGCAACTTATTCACCTAAGAAATACATGCTTAAAAGTGTCAACATAAAATTGGTGAGTTCATAGGTTTAGTCAAGTATAAAGGTTGGACCGTAATGTTTTAAAGTATGTATTGCATAGTATACAATATTCAGAAAAATGTAATTACGATATCACTATGTTGATCCCAAACTATGATTGATTCTTTAGCTTGTAAAGAGTATGTTACCTTGGATAAATCCAAAATAACAATGGTAGAAACTTTGTGTGTATATTAAAGAGTATGCGAAATCTACTCTTTAATACTTAGAAGAACTATGAATGTAACAGTAAATATGATTGAACAAAGATGTAACAAAAAGCAAATGTACTAGGGTTTACAACCTTAAAGCTATGCATGCAACTCTATGAAATCACACCTAACATCATAACCTAGGATATCCTTTTATACACCAAAGAGTCATTTACAAGATAACTACAAATCTTCTAAATATTTATCTTATACGAATCTTTCTAATAATATAAGATATACACAAAATAAACTAATACAAATCTTTATCTCTTCAGCAGTCTTTAATCTTCATGCAGCAGTCTTAACTCTTTCAGCAGTGTTAAGTTAGTACTGGCAGTACTAACTTACTCTAGAAGTACTAACTAAGCATGGCAGTACCAAGTGTGATGAGTTTAATTCCCAACAGAGTCTGAAGAAATGACAAACCTTTGAGAAACCCCAATAGTGCGAAGGTTAGCTCCAGTCACGGAGTCAGTATGATCTCCGCCCTCATGCTCTAATGTAGCAGACACAGAAGAAGTAATGAAGGGCAAGGTAGGCAAGGCCGCAACCCTAACTTCAAAATTCAACATAGCTCCAACAAGTAACCTCTAAACCGATGACCTAGATTTACCACCTACGGAAGTCTCGCTTGGGGTTCCATGATCCTTCCTTAGTGTTTTGGGCGGATGGGATGCCTTACCCGTACCTACAACGCATAGTGGTTTATCGCTACTCAGGCAAAATCTATAATCATTGTAAGAATTGAAAAGTGTTGTACTTGCGTCTTATCGTAAAAACAAGTCATGTATCTCACCCCAAGATTTGTAAAGTAATTGTAAACAAGTTTGTAATTGAGTATGTAAACGAGTATGAAAACGATTATGTAAACGAGTTTGTAAACGGGTATGTAAACGAGTTTATAAATGCGTATGAAAACGTATATGTAAACGAGTTTGTAAATGAGCATGTATTCTCTCCTAAAATGTTTAAATGAAGTAAAATAGGAGCCATGAAACTCACCTCAAGTGATGGAATTGATTTCTAGATAAATCAACTAGGAATGTTGTCACAAAGGACCAATATGCAACCTATTTAATTATAGATCGATTTAGAACAACGTATGAAAATATAGACAATGCAATATGTTTTATCTTTTTATATCACCACCTAATAGTTTTAGACTTAGCTTATAAATCACAATAATGCGTTCGTTAAGTTTATCACTTTTATTATTTTTACCACGACAATACATATATATAGTCTAGTTAATTCATAAAATAATATTTATAAAGTTTAAAACGCGTATAAATATTATATAATTATTTCTAAGGTTTTTATAGTCTAAACAGACTCGAAGTTCAAAAACACTGTTGTACTATTCATGTCAGGAAAAAGTGTGCATGAAATTTTATATAAAAGTTGTCTAGTTTTAATAAAGATTAACTCACTCATATTACACTTTTAGGCTTCGAAGACTCGCGATCCGCTACCGAAACATCATTCCGAGCAACATTCTAGTTTTATATTTAAGCCAGTTCGGACTTGAAAGGCCCAAAAAACACGAAACAAAATCTGATCATACCACATTTTTACCCAAAAGCTGTCAAAATATTATAGTTGCCGGTAAACTTTAAAAATTCGTATCTCCTTCGTTTTACATCCATTTTCGAGTTCTCTATATGCACAGAATCATATTGAGACGTACTAACACATTTTTATGGTTTTAACTCGTCGTAAAATCCGTAACTAATTGTTTAAAACTTGTTGTCCTAAGAGGCGTTTTACACATTTTAAAACTATAATTTTAACCTTATTTTTACAAAACAATAACCTCTAATCTAACCACTTCAACCTCCTTCACAATCAACACATCCAAACTAACATAATCTCATCTAACACTTCACCATAATAAGAACAAAACATGAAATAATTTATAAAAGTGTTTAAGCTAATTTATGAATAACAAACTTGATAATATGCCTAATAATCATATAAGTAATTGTTTTTCTTGATTTCGTTGCAAACATTTATAAAAGTCTACTAGTTGGTTATATAACTTAATAATCTTGGTGTTCATGTATGTAAATACATTATGTAAGTATAGAAATATGTAAGAACATAATCAATATGTATGAAAATCAAAAGAGTAGATGTAGAATGCTTACAAAGCTTATCTTCAAAAGAAACCCTAGTCTTTGATTTTTAACCCAAAAACCTTATCAAAAACCTAAATCTTGATTTATGAAACCCTAACTTAGATCTTGAAAACCCCTTGCTTAAAATAGAAACCCTAACTTGGAAATCAACTTAGAACACCTTAGATAATACCCTTGATCACACTTGTATACTTTTAATATCAAGAAAATGGAAACTAACAAATTTTTTATAGATTATTTTGGTGCCGTAAGCTTATATGAAGAAAAAGGGAGTTTTGTTGAATTTTTGTAAGTGTGGAATTAGAATGAGAGTGCTAGTTGATGATCCTTATATAACATAAATATCTAGGGAACTAATCTTACACAATCCATAAAAATTAGGGAAGGGGCGTGGTTTGTAAGTGATTGGAATGGGATGGGGAGTGGTCTTGTAAGAGTTTTGGTAGAAGTTGTAAGTAACTTTAAAAAAGAGGTACAAACTAGCACATGATATTATATCTAATGTAAAACTTGGTATTGTCTTATGGTTATATATATATACCCAGCCATGGTTGGGTTTGTGTGTAAGAATTATCTAATTTTTGGGTATTAGGTATAATTGTGGGTATTTGATTAAGTGTAGAAAGGTGGTATAGTTTACATGCATGCATGAAAGTTCAAAACGTGAAACGTAAACATATTACGTAACGTATAAAAATAAAATATGAAAAGTTATAAATCATCTTTGTAATAATTATATAACACTTGCTTGACGTAAACTTCTATTTGTTTAATGTCGGTTTACGTTAATTGTTGATTTTCGATTTACACGATTTAACTTAAGGGTCGAAATTAAAAGTAAATGCATAAAAGTTAAAAGTAAATAGTTTGTGTTTATTGACGTAAAATGACTTGAAATTATGGGTTGTTACATAGGAGTCACTTTATTCTCTAGATGATGAGCCCGGAGACTCGGTCTTGTGCACGACTGCCTACTCAGATTTCTCATCCGATAATGACTCTGACTCAGATTCACTTGACAATGATTTTGATTTTGAGGTCCACATGATAAAACCAATACCGCATGTCCTACTAGTACAAGAAGACCCACCATTGCCACTAGCCAAAATCCACCTCCTTACAGATGCGTATGCAAAACCTTTCCCGGTTATTGCATTCTTTGATACCGGTTCCTCAGTTTCCATCTTGAATCTTAATATCCTCCCAGATCACTATTGGAAACCTCACCACTAGAACTTTATGGCCGCTAATAGGGAAAAATTTATCATTGACAAAATAAGCTTCCCTATAAATATTTGATTATTTCCAAAATGTGTAATGAAAAGAAGGCTCTTAGGATCAAGCTCCCATAGAAAAGATCTCTTGATTGGTTTTGATATCCTCTATAAACTACCGAACTTACGGTGTATAAGTGAAGGTCATCATTACAGAAGTTTTTTCAATCCGTGAACAGCCATGCATCGCCTTTTCGTCACAAGTATTACCCCACTCATATTCAATATCAACAGTGTAGGATATCAAATCACATAATCTAAAACAAGTAAAAGAAAGAAATCTATAGAGAGAAAGTAGGTGGTTAGAACACTTAGAGAGGTAAAGAAATATGTAAATGTGTATTATCCAATCAACCAACACCCTCTCCAAGGCATGAAAAGGTATTTATATCCCTTACATGGGCTGGCCAATCCATGGATAGTCCATGGGTTAACTCGGTTAGCTTACTTATCACACAATATTTAACTACGAGCTAAGAGCTACTATTTTGGAAGTGACCGAGTCTTTTCTCGATTCCTAACAATCTCCCCCTAAGGGAGGTCACTCCAATTTACAAAAACTTAAGCTTTGCTTTCTAAAAATGTCTTTAGTCTTGCTCGCAGTCTTGATTCTTTGTCTTTATCTTGTGACTTTATGTAGTGAATATTGATCTCGAGCTTGTTCCAACATGCTTGA
>BQNB010149179.1:0-16204 GCA_026074375.1 Tanacetum coccineum | reverse complement strand
GAGATTCGAAATTGTTTCACACATTTGGGTCGAAGTTGTGAACTTAGAATCTTAAAGATCACATTCTTCTAGATCACATTTTCTCCCCTTATTTAAAATATTAAATCTCTTAGTATTTGAAATACCAATTGATTAAAAAATGAGACAAAAGAATGTGATCGTTAAGACTCTAAGTGCACAACTTTTATTCAATCACTCTTCAAGATACAACTTCTCCCAATCTAATTTGCTTAATGGTTAAAGCTTCATCGTCTTAAGCATGGTTATGGCATCGTCGTCTTTCCCATTTGAACTTTGATACTATCAACTTGCTTTCAAAGAATGATATTATGATTGGTCTTCCAAAGTTAAAATTCATCAAAGATCATCTTTGTTATTTTTATGAGTTGGGGAAAGGAAAACGCAAGTCTTTCAAGACCAAAACTACCCCAGGATCCAAAAGACGGTTACAACTTATACACATGGACTTATATGGTCCCATGAGGGTAGAAAGCATCAATGGTAAGAAATATGTGCTGTAATTATTAATGACTACTCGAGATATACATGGACTCACTTTTTGAGATCCAAAGATGAAACACCAGAAGTTCTCATCGATTTCCTCAAACTTGTTCAAAGAGGACTCATGCTCAAGTAAGAACTGTTAGGACTGACAAAAGCACAAATTTTTTGAATAAAACTCTTCATGAATACTTTTCTCAAGAAGGTATCGAACACCAAACTTCCGTTGCTCGAACACCTAAACACAACGGCATTGTAAAAAGACAGAACCGTACTCTTGTTGAGGCTGCTCGGACAATGCTAAGCACCGCTAAAGTTCCTTTGTTCTTTTGGGCTAAAGCAATTGCAACAACATGTTTTACTCAAAACCGTTCACTCGTAATTCCTAGACCGGAGAAAACACCTTATCACATCATCAATGGCCGAAAACCTTCTGTAAAATTCTTTCACATATTCGGTTCTTTATGTTATATTGTCAGAGATGGTGAAAATATTGACAAGATGAAAGAAAAAGGCGTTGCATGTATTTTTGTGAGATATTCTACTCAGTCAAAAGGTTATACAATATATAACAAGAGAACAAGAATTATAGTTGAAAACATTCATGTTAACTTTGATGAATTGCTGCTTATGGCATCAAATCATGTTGGTTCTGACCCCGCTCCATAATGTCCAACAACGGCACTTGAACATGACAGTTTAAGTCCTGCTCCACAAAGTCAAGAAAATATTCCTCTAGCGGATGAGATAGTAACAACGTCATTAATGAGTTGGATATGCTGTTTAGTCCGATGTTCAATGAATATTTCAATGGAGCTACTTCAGTTGTGTCAAAGTCTTCCGCTGTTACTACTGCTGATGCATCCGATAAACATCAACAACCAAACACAACTTCATCTTCTTCAACAACCGTTGCTGAAGAGATAACTTACTTGGATATTCAAACAACACCTGAACCAACAACTTAAGAACCAACTGTCATTGCTACTGAGAACATTGATCAAGCTGAAAATGTAATAGTTGATGAAAACAAATTTATCAACATTTTCAGTACACATGTACATGAAGTAGGGGAGTCATCTTCTTGACATGTTGATCCATAATACATGCATACGTTCTATCAACGACATCCTTCTAAACACCATTGGACAATAGATCATCCCTTAGAACAAGTCATTGGAAATCCTTTTCAACCTGTTAGAACACGACGACCGCTAAAAACTGATGGCGAGATCTGTATGTTTGCACTCACCGTGAGTCACACATAACCAAAGAACATCAAATAAGCCATGGATGATCATGCTTAGATCTAAGCGATACAGGAAGAACTTCATCAGTTTGAATGACTAGAAGTATGGGAATTAGTCGATAGGCTATTATGCAAAAATGTCATCAACATGAAATGGCTCTAGAAATAAACATGATGAAGAGAATATTGTAATTCATAATAAAGCCCGTCTTGTAGCTAAGGGATACAGACAAAAGGAAGGAATTGATTTTGAAGAGTCATTTACTCCAGTTGCTCGGTTAGAAGCAGTCAGGCTTTCCATTACGTATGTTGCACACAATCATTTCTTGTCTACCATATGGACATCAAGACAGCTTTTCTTAATGGACCTCTGAAAGAAGAAGTGTACGACAATCAGTCAGACGGATTCGTAGATCCACACCATCCTGACAAAGTCTACCGTCTTAAGAAGGCCCTGCATGGACTAAAGCAAGCTTCACGAGCATGGTATGATGAACTTTCTAACTTCCTGGTATCCAAAGGTTTTTCCAAATGTTTTATTGATCCAACTTTGTTCATTACTAAACATGGGGATGACATATTTCTAGTGCAAATTTACGTTGATGATATCGTATTCGGTTCTACGAACCCAAAACTTTCCAAAAAAATTGAAAAACTAATGCACAACAAGTTTGAAATATCTATGATGGGGGAGCTTAAATTCTTTCTAGGAATTCAGATTCACCAATCCCCACATGGTATCTTTATAAACCAAGCTAAGTATGCTCAAGAGATACTTAAAAAGCATGGTATGACCTCATGTGATAGCATTGGTACACCAATGGCTACTAAACCCTTAGATGCTGACTTGAGTGGAACACCCATTGACCAAACAAAATATCATAGCATGGTAGGGGCACTCATGTACTTAACAGCAAGTAGACTAGATATTGTACATGCAACATGTTATTGTTCTCGATATCAAGCGAGACCAACTAAGAAGCACCTCAAAGAGGTTAAACGGATCTTTCGGTACCTTAAGAATACCATTCACATATGACTTTAGTATCCGAAGGACACTGATTTCAAACTTACTGCTTTTTTAAATTCGGATCACGCGAGTTGTCTCGATACACGTAAAAGCACATCTGGCGGCATACAATTTCTCGAAGGTGATAATCTAGTCAGCTGGTCGACCAAGAAGTAGAACTGCACTTCATTGTCAATAGCTGAAGCCGAGTATGTGTCCTTATCTGCGTGTTGTGCTCAAGTCCTCTGAATGCGAACGCAACTCACAGATTATGGCTTCCACTTTGATAAAATACCCATGTATTATGACTTAAAGGCAGCCATAGCCATCTCGTGTAATCCAGTTCAACACTCTCATACGAAGCACACTGATGTCAGATATTACTTTATCAAAGAACATGTTGAAATGGGTATTGTTGAATTATTCGTTGTCGGAACAGAATACCAGTTAGCTGGCCTGTTTACTAAAGCTTAGTCAAAAGATAGGTTTAAGTATCTTGTCAGATGACTTGGTATATGATGTTTGACTCCAGCAGAACTAGAGGCTCTGAGAATCTGCTTGATCTATCAAACATCAAATTGTAAATATTTTTGAAAAAGAAAATACAAAAATATAAAACCTATAAAAACCAAATACAAAATTAGAAAATCTTTCAAAAAGAAAATAAAAAATAAAAAATTTAAAAATACAAAAAAGAATCTTCTCGACATGTCTCTTGGAATCAATAACATTTATGTACCTAGAAATGTGGATTAACATTGGCACGTGTATGTAAATGAAGTTCGAGCAAGAGTTTAAACGTTTAAAAACATGTCATTTCAATCTTTCTTATATGGCTTATGTATATTTCAGTGCATAACCCAGACTTCAAGGAAAGGAAAGTGTATCTTTAAAGATACTTATCTTGTCAACAAGAAAGTCAACTTTTCTCGGTCTTGAGCTTTTATACAAAACATTCAACGTTTTAAGCTCATGAAAATGGTTTACAGTTACTTCAGACTGTAACCCGGACCCAAATGTCATAGGGGAGTGTACGCATAAGTGCGCTTACTCTAAAATAGAAGAGATGTCTTCTATCATGTGGTTTTTAAAAAGCGTTGAACATAATTTTTCAAAAAGAACTTTGAAAGTTAAATTCTTTCCATAATACAATTTGTAGTATCTTGGTAATATAAGGTATATTATTTGTGGTATCCTTTAAATTGTGTGTTCAACACTCCCATCCTCAAATAATTTCTCAAAATTGTAGTACTCACAAATGTCATATTTATGTGGGTTAATTTTTAAGGGCAGATTTTAAAACCAAACGCCTTTATTGTTGTTTGGGTACATATCATAAATGTCAATTTTATGTATCCAAAAACATTCAGTGAAATTAAAATATGGTACTTCAGTGTCAAATTCACATGGAGACTGAGTACATTTTTCACAGACCTTATAAATGTCATTTCAAAATTGTGTGCTTATTTCTCCATCACCACTGTTCACTAAGGTATCTCACTCCTTCTTCAACATATTTGTGGTGTCATATCATTTTTACTTGTGGTGTCAAATATTTCACTAATTGGTATCACCCATATATTGTTGAATGGGAGCAATCAAAAAAAGTTCCAATAATTCATGCGAATATGTAGTGTCATTTTTCTCCCCATGAAACTTTTCATGTCTAAAATTTTAATCAATTAGTATCTAAAATACTAAAAAATTTATCATTTTTGACAAGGGAAGAAAATGTGATTATAATATAATACAGAAGAATGTGATCTTTAAGACTCTAAGTGCACAAATTCTACCTATATGTGTGAAAAAATTTTAAATATCGATGCACATGTGTAGGGGGAGTATTTCAAAATAAATCCATTGAAAAGCATTAGAAATATCTTTTGAAATAAGGTTTTATGGTTTCAATCACTATACCAAAAAACTAATTAACTCACGACGTCGATGAAGTCATAAGGTGGTTAAGGTTAGGTATAAGTCCTATGGTCTAACCAGAACTGGAGGGATCTACCCATGGACATTCCATAGTTATATTAGAATTCCTTAGGTATGATTTAGAGAAGAATGAGTAAAGGGAATAATATTGACTAAGACATGAGTCATCACTGGAAAAATCACAACATGGTGGTAGTGATGACGTCTTGGTAAACATTGAAGGGGTTAAAGAATGAAAAAGAAATGTATGGATAAAGGGTGAAAAGAAAGAAGCCCTCCACACAACTTTAGGTAGAAACCAAGTCAATACCTAATCTATCAAAATCACAAAGTTAATTGTTGGTAATGAAGAAAGTCGTCATGTACCCAGTGATGCAATGCATAACCCTTCCCAGCCATTCAAGTTTCTCTCAAAAGATAATTGTCTCACTTGTGAAGGAGATACACACATTATCTATTGACATCTCACTCTGAGATTGTTGATATTGAAAAGGTTACAGTCAACTCCAGCTTTCAATCACTAAAACCAAAGTGCACAAATTGAGTCTAGAGCCAAAAAAGATCAAATATATGAATCTCATTAGGACACAATGTCAAAATACACTTAGTGAACACCAATAAGTTCTCAAGTTGTAACAAGAGTCTTATGCATTATCCTTGTGATCTTGCCAGAACATTCAGAGTGATACTTTTTAGTATTTACAGTGACGAATGGAAATCCTTCTAGTGTCATCATCAAACAGCACTGCAGTAGGTAACGTGCAAGATTCTGTATGAATCAAGCTTGTGCTAACTGGATATCAATTCTGTTCCAGTATACGAATTGACAACTAAATCAGTAAGATAGTAACTAATTGATTCACTCTTATTGTGGTGTCTGCTTTGAGACGTTCTAGTAACGAGAACAAGCAAGTACGGTGAATCTAATGCATCAGCGTTAGAGGTCTTACGCTTTGAGCTGGAAACCCTGTCAAGGAGGTTCTTCTAAATTGAATCTACCTTATCACAGGTATAGTATTCGTACTATAAAACATTCCTCACATAACTGGAGGTTAATGTTGCCGACATTGACGAATGACAAAGACATGATTCATCCATATCTGTTGTTTATCACTAACACTTATATGCAGGTTTAGAAGATGGTGTAACTACCTTATTCCAGCAGTGTTACGTTCATAACTACATGCTCATAATAAAGCTTTATAATTCAAACATTTAGCATTATAGCAAAAGAATGTATTCGGTCAGAAAGCTCAAGTTCTTGTCATAATACTCTTCCGTAACTCTGATAATCACTAATGTCTTCATCATCAAAGATCTTCAAAGAATTATATTATAGGGAGATTGTTAGCCCTTAGAAACATTAGATATAGGAGATTGTTAGGCCTTGATGAAAAAGAGGAGATTATAAGCTTTCAAGATAAGTATGAGTACGTCAGTCAAAAGCACAAGATGATCAAGAATGTTAAATCATGATGATTCATGACAAGGATAATAATGTAAGATTATAGATCTTAAGTACTCAAAGTAAAATGACAAAGGCTCAAGATCAAGATCACAAAGCATGAAGGAACAAAGCCATTACAAACAAGAAAATACGAAGACAAAATCGAAGAAAGCTAAGCATAAAAGTCAAATCAAGATAACCTCAACATTTTAGGGAGATTGTTAGCCTTAATTATATTAAGTCAAACAAGAATGTTATCGATCATCTTAGTTTGTAATAGGCTAGTCTGGTTATATGGGCTTGGACTTTAATCTAATACTGTCTATGTATCAGGCCAAAAGCCCAACAACAAGCCAAACCCAGCCCATGTAAAATCCCATACGCCATGTAAGGGTATGGCATGTATAAATACCCCTCTCCTCATGTGGAGAGGGTGTTAGTTTTATTATTATTTCACATAGTGTTTCCTTCCACCACTCTATCTTTCTCATGTCGAAAGTAAATGTATGGTTGTTTTGGTTGTAATTGATGGTTGTCTAAAACTGATGTAGGTAGATGATCGGTACAGTTGTAGTTACGGAAACCGGTTTGTATAGCTTGTGGTGTCTTAGAATTTCAACAACAAATCTCAGCATCATATCAGTGATATGTGAGTCTGAAGTGACATGCTGGTTGTTCTTTTTGATGACAAGTCTGTTAGCAGGTGGAACCAACTGTTCTTCAGAGATAATTTCAGCTTGAGAATTTGTTCTTGACATGTTGAATTCTGAGAATAAGATTCAAACTTTGGTTAGTTTCATATGAATACAAACTTAAGTACATTTATTTTTCAGTTTCTGTTTTTATTCTCTATGTCTGTTTTGTATGGACGAGCATTTCTTTTTGTCCATACTTATGTCGTTTTCTTTCTCACGTGCCTTTATACTTGCTTTTGCTGACACAAGTCGTATACTCTTTTCTTTTCACATACGATTTTTATCTCTCGTTCTGTTTTTAGTTATCCTCACTTAAAATTAAGTTCTGGGATACTCTTTCTACGAGAGAAAAGATGGAAGAATGAACGCGAATTTTTAAATTTCTCATGCTTTAAAAGTGTTCACCTTACCAATCTTTAGAGAAATAACATCATTTGTATGAAAACAAACTTTTCAGAAAACAATTGTTTCGCATGAGAATGAGTTTTTTTTAATAAAATAACCTTGAGCCCCGAAGATACACTGATTTGCTAAAGGGATGCATATCAGCTTTTAGGTGATAACTAGCGCTAATAGCCTTCCTGATTTATCAGTAACTCTTAGTCAAATTACTTTAAATTAGACTCAAAAGAAGAATTTTTGTCTTGGAAATTCAGTTTGCAAAGACATTGTGTTATTTTGAAAATCAATAGATGATGATGTGTAAAAATCTGTAGCAATAAAGTTTATAAAATCTGCACACATCATTACTATAATTATTTAGAAAATATCTCATACGAGATTAAGTGCCTCGGGAATACCACACGTAGTACAAATACTAGTATTGTAATCCACTTCACTAGTGGGCTTAATCCGAAGATCGAGCATGAGTATTATAAATAATACCCTGGTGCACTGTGGTTAAATTTATGAGAAAATATCTAATATAACACATTTAAAGCATAAAATAGTTTATTTCAAAATATTCTTATATTCAAACCTGAAAGGTCACTAAATTGTTTAACAACTTAGATCGCTGGCGCGTGATTTGATATAAAAATATATGTTAAACTATTTTTTGACATTTCATAGATAACAGATAGAACATGTATTCATTCATATAGAAACATAATCAATTTCATATCAAACGAACTTAATAAGCACGGGATTAAAAAGTCAAACTTGGTCAACAGCCAAAGTCAATGGTCAACGGTCAATGACACAGTCAAAGTCAACGGTCAAAATCCAAAGACATGGTCAAACTAAGTCAACGATCTAATCTTTTAAGTTCAAGGTTTTTGAGATTAATTTTACGAGATATGTGAAAATCGTATAAAGTTTACACAATTAAATATATCCGTTTTAATAATCACATAAATAATTCCGTTCTTTTTCGTGATTTTTGAAAATGTTAACACATATTAAAAAAGTTATTAAGTTTTCAACACTTTTAAAATTTGTAAACTTTTTGAATTATTTAAAACCTTTTTATTTTGATATTTAAAAAAATTTGAATCTTTAGTGTTTTTATAGAAAATGTTGTTGAAAATATATCGTTTTGGTCAAACGCGAGACGAGGGTCAAACATAAGTCAAACTTGGTCTCGGTCCAATGTGCCTTTAAACCGGGTCAAATAGTATGATACGGTGGGCTTGAACATTGGGCCAAATGATATTGGGCTTGAAATGGGCCAAAGTCTTATTGGTCTTTAAATGGGCTAAGACTCTTATGGACTTCAATCGGCCCAATATGGTTTCGGTAGACTTGGGCTCGGGCCACATGGTGGTTTGGTTATACTAGGTTAACTGACCAAGGAGGATCGGTTGAACCATGGAATCCGACCAAACCTTGGTTCGGTTGAACTATGGTGACTGACCGAGCCTTGGTTCGGTTACACTTTAACCGACTGACCACTATGGATCGGTTGGACTAGGGTGACCGACCTTGGCAAGGTTGGTTGTCTTGGTTTGACCGACCCATGAGCTTATGCTCATGTGGTTTGGTTTTGGACTTCAAGTCTTTGTGTATTAAGTCTTCTAGTCTTGAACTTCCAAAATGCACCAAAGTCTTTCACAAACATTTCATCAAACACTTTTTCTTCACCTTCAAAAATCACTAGTCTTCTTGTTAATGTTACAAAGGTTAAATCTTTTTGTTACCAACTAGCAAGATTAGTGTATTAAGCTAATAAACCAACACTATACATTCAAACAATCAAAACAAACACACCTTTAGGGTGGTTCGGTTAGAAAAATGCAACAAACATCACCATTTTGATCGAGTTAAACAATGATTCACTTAAATTCGAGTTAACATTAGTCTAGTATTATCATTATCTACAAAAACCCTCAAGAAAATTTAACATCTAAGCAATTTCATTTTTTATGAACCCTAAATAAAAAACTGTGATTTTTCAAGATTAGTGAAGAGATGAAAGAATTCTTTTCGTAAGTGTGTTTAGAAGATGATTATTAATGACTTTCGTGTTTGACCTTTTGATCAAAAATGGTTTCTCGTTGTTGCTTGGTGTTGGCCGATCCACAAGAGAGAAAGAAAGGGAGAGAAAGTTTTTTGGTAAAATGTGCTAAGTGTGTGTGTGTGTGTTGGATCGGTTATAACTTAAAAGGGTTTAAAAGGAGGGGATTCGGTTTTTGGAAATATTAGTCCTTAGAGGTTGTAAACTCTTTTAAACTAAGCCTAAAGTTTAAGCATTACCTGTAACACCTTAAATATGAAACTAGCTACCATTTTAGGTCCTTATGATAGTTAACTAATAAAAGTTATACTAAATTCCCTTAAGTTTAAACTTGTTTTGCAAACATAGTCTCGGAGTTAATCTCTTTAACTCCCCCTCAATTAATGACCAATTAAATGAATTAATCACTTTTCTAAAACCATTTACACACTACATTTAAAAAAAATTAAATAATATTCCTCCTCAAACAAATACCCGTTTTCTACTTAAAGAGCTGTAGAATTTGTTTGAGTGTTTAAAATCTCTTGATCGTGAAAGTAATTTCTCCCCCTCAAACAAATACTCGTTTTCTATTTAAAGAGCTGTAGAATTTATTTGAGTGTTCAAAAATTTTTGATCGTTTTTCCCAATTTAATTCTGATGAATTATTTTTGAACATTTTTTAGAAATTTTCAAATAAAAGCTCGTTCTCCCCCTCGAACAAAGACCGTAGTCAATTTAAAGATTTCTTGGATTTGTTCGAGCGTTCGAATTTTAAAAAAATCTTTTTCCATTTAAATGACAAAACTGATTCTGATTTTATTTTTAGCATTTTTGAAAAATCTGTTTAACTCGAGCTTGTTTGATAAACACATTTTGAGGAAAATTGCTCGAGTTAAAGAAAGTTAATCTTTTAAGGACAAAATGTACTTTTTGACGTACATTTTCCTTTTTAAAAAGCGCGAGTTGGGTAGCAAAGTATACACAAGTCATATTCTAGAGTTTCAAAACTTGGAATGCTTTGAATCTTTAAACTCAAGACCGAAAAGACTTCTCTTTTTGTTGTTATGGATAACTGCATTGGAGCATACAATCTCCTTTTCTTTAGGGTCCGGGTTGTTATCGGATATTTAATGACAAGCCATAAGAAAATTTTGAGACGACATGTTTTAAAATGTTTTAAACTTTATCTACAATCCCGTGTCATTATTGAATGACATTTCTAAGGTCGTAGATATTATTGATTCTAAAAGACATGTCGAGAAGATTTTTTATGGATTTTGAAATTTTCTGATTTTATATTTTGTATTTGAAATTTTATAATTTCGTATTTTGTTTTTTAATTTTAAAAAAAAATGAAAATCTTTTGTTGTTTTTTTGTGTTTATAAGCTATTCTACGTATAGTACATAGGATACATGTAGTAGTAATCAGAATTACTCTTCGTCTAACTCTGCAAGACATTTCAGCTCTTCCGGTGTGATGCTTTGCATACCGTGGCGGTTGATCAGAAATTCAAAGCGTTCTCTCGCGAGTGCTTTAATGAAGATATCCGCCAGCTGATAATCGGTCTTAACAAAGTATAGCTCAACAACCTCTTTTTCAACTTGATCTTTAATAAAGTGGTATCGAACTTCGATGTGTTTCGTCCTAGAGTGTTGTACGGTGTTGCAAGATAAAGTAATGGCGCTCTTTGAGTTGGAGTACAATGGATCTTGTTGAAGTTAAATCCATAATCAATTAGTTGTGAGCGCATCCAGAGGATTTGAGCACAGCAACCAGACAAGGATATATACTCCGCTTCAGTTGTTGATATTGCGGTACACTTTTATTTCTTGGATGACCAGCTCACAAGATTTTCTCCTAGGAAATGTGCACTTCCCGATGTATCGCGTCTTGTATCTTGGCAACCTGCATGGTCAGCATCTGCAAAAGCTGTTAGATTAAATATGGTGTCCTTTGGATACCACAGACCTATGTTAATGGTTCCATTTAGGTACCGAAAGACCCGTTTACCACAGTTAAGTGCTTTTCGGTAGGCCTTGCCTGATATCAGGCATACATGCAGACATCAAACACTAAGTCAGAGCGACTGGCTATGAGGTACATTAGGGATCCGACCATTCCTCTATAACGATTAGGGTCAACTAGAGTCTCGTTTGGATCCTCATCTAGTTTGGACTCTCCCACCATGGGGATGTCAACAACATTACATTTTTCGAAACCATGCGTTTTGAGCATTTCAAGAGCATATTTTGATTAATTTATGAAGATGCCTCTGGGACTTTGAGAAATTTGAAGTCCAAGAAAAAAAATGATATTTGTCCCATCATTGACATCTTAAAACGTTTGCTCATTAATTTTGCAAATTTATCACAAAAGATTAGATTAGTAAAATTAAAAATTATGTCGTCAACATAGATTTGTACCAAAATAAGATCATTTTCTTCTT
The DNA here is from genome assembly GCA_026074375.1 of Tanacetum coccineum. Taxonomy (NCBI): domain Eukaryota; kingdom Viridiplantae; phylum Streptophyta; class Magnoliopsida; order Asterales; family Asteraceae; genus Tanacetum; species Tanacetum coccineum. Next base: position 4,483 of record BQNB010149179.1, on the reverse strand, counting down.
CCGAGTAAACAATTTGGATCGACTACACCTTTGATAAACTTATGGTTGTGAAGGAATTTGGAGAGCAAGTTGTACCATGCGCGAGGAGCTTGTTTCAATCCATAAAGTGCTTTCTTCAATCTAAAATACATGATTCAGATGATTTTGATTAACAAACCCTTCTGGTTGACTCACGTACACCTCTTCCTTTAAAATCCAGTTTAGAAATGATGTCTTCACATCCATCTGAAATACTACCATATTCCTATGTACAGCATATGCTAAGAATATTCTGATGGCATCAATGCGAGCGACTCGTGCAAACAATTCTTTAAAGTCGATCCCCTCTTCCTGACGATAACCTTTTGCAACTAACCTAGCCTTATTTTTCAGTACCCCGCCATATTCATCAAGTTTCACTTTAAAGATCCACTTTATACTGATGATCATAGCTTTGTCTGGTCTTGGTACTAATTCTCATAGCCACTCAAATTCATGGATCTCCTCTTGCATGGCTTCAATTCAGCAGGATTCTTCCATTGTTTCTTTGTAATTCTTTGGCTCTTCTATAGCTAAGAATGCATGGAAATAGCACCATAAAGCATCGGTAGAAAGTTAACATCTTGTAGAAACAGGTTTTGATGGATCGCCGATGATAGTTGTAAGCGGATGATCTTTTGTCCATCTTTTTGTGTAAATTGGAGGTTGTTGGAAAGTGTGCAAGTTTGAAGTGTCTACAATCCTTGAAGATGACTCAGCTGAGTTGGTGTTTGGAGGAGCAAATGGATTTGTAAATGTGTCACTGTCAAACTCTACAACTTCTTCATTATGTGGTTCTTTAACATTTGTAGAATTGATTGGTGGAGATGTAGTTTCATTGTTTGGTGAAGTACTTGGAGAGGGAGCATCTTTACCAATGGAAGTAGAAGAAGTCGCTCTTGTTGTATCTGATGGAAGTAGAGTTGTAGCGGAAATAGGGATAGATACAGCACTTGGAGGTTTGAAGTATTCATCGAACATTGGTTGAGACAGTACATCCTAATTATTCTTTGTAGGATGTTTAGCTGATGTTGAAGCATCCTAGTTAAGCACGAGTCCTGAACTAATGTGTCCATAAGTCAAACCTTGAAGTTCGGGTCTTGAACCGTGTTATTCAAAAGCCATCTGAGTAAGTTCATTGTTTCCATTATTTATGTGGTCCTTTTGTTGTAGATCCGGTACGCCTTCTTGGATGGTAAATAACCGATGAAATTCCAATATATGATTTTGGCTAAAGTTTTCCAAGATCTTAAAATCATTTGTTGGATAACATAAAGCACAAAAAACATGAAGTTACTTGAGTTCTGGTTTGCAATCTCTGAGCAGTTCATATGGAGTCTTATTGTAATGGGTATGGATAAGGGAGTGGTTTTGAGTATAACATGCAGTGGCTACATCTTCAGCCTATAGAAATAACGAAATATTGGAAAAAAAATAAGCATGGTCCTTGCAGCCTCTACCAACGTACGGTTATGCCTCTCAACTATGCTATTTTGTTGTGGAGTACGTGCAGTGGATGTAGTATGTGTAATTCCAACCTCTTTTATATAACTCCGTAGTGTATGATTAATAAATTTTGTGCCATTATAGGTATGAAGATATCTTACTGTAGCATTAAGACTGACTTGAGCTTGCTTCAAAAATTTGATAATAATCTCTGGAGCTTCATCTTTCATTCTCAAAAACTTTACCCAAGTAAAACAAAAATAATCATCAATGATGACAAGAATATATCTTTTCTTGTTTATACTTTCTACCCGCATTGGTCCACATAAATCCATATGCAGCATTTGAAGTTTCTCATTTGTACTAGGTTCAGGTTTATGTGGATGGGATTCCTTCTTGATTTTTCCCATTTGACATGCCGAACATAAATGATCTTTAGTATACTTCATCTTGGGTAGCCCTTTGACGAGACCTTGTTTAGCAAGTTGATTGATGGTACCGAAGTTTAAGTGAGAAAGTCGACAGTGCCATAACCAATATTTTGTCTTTGAAGCTTTGGAGGGCAGAAAAATTGGAGAAGACTTCATCATATCCGCCATTGAGATTGTATAAAGATTAGAACCACAAGAACCCGATAGTAGATCAACACCTTCCAAATTCCATACAAAACAAGTGTGTTTTCTGAAAGCTACTTCGAGATCTGAATCAAAAAATTGCCTAACAGAGAATAGATTATGACCAAGTCTTTCAACATAGTAAACACGTGAAATAAGAATATTCCCTATTTGTAGATCTCCACATCCCATAATTGCTACAAAATGATCATTGTCGAATCAGACCGTACTAATAAACTTAGAAACAAAATTGATGAGCTTATCACGGTGTCTAGTCATGTGTTTGGAACACCCATAATCTAAATACCAAAGAATAATTTCTACAATATGCACAAAAAGAAAGAAGAAAAACATATTTACAAAAGGGTGGATCCCCAACTTTTGATTGGGTTTTGGGTTGTTAGTGAACCTAAGTGACTCCTAGATAGTTGAACTTCCAAGGTTGAAGTTCCTCATCCCAAATAATTCCCTTAAATCCAAAATCATGCAAATTAAATGGATGAAATTATGTGCTTAACATAGATCCAGAGAGCTGTTCCCGAGAATTGGCATATCTAAGACTATGTTTAAGATATGGTACATCACTTGGATTACTGTGGTTGTTAAGATATGCCCAGGAGGTACAACTATTGTAGACGTATCATTAGAAGAAGGGGGCACGGTTTTCCTACCAAGTTAAATGTCCTACCAGTGGGTATCCATTTTAGTCCTATAGTTTTAAAGATCCATCCTGTTGGTTTCCATTAACTTTTACCTTTTTGTTTTGCACATTTAGCCATTTTACGTTATTGCATTTTCTTTAGATATTTAACAACACAAGTATCATGATTTTCAGAAAACAAACATTCATTACAAGATAAGCAAATTGTATCATAATTCTTTGACAAAGCAACATTCTTAACATTCGCATTACAATCTGAAACATGATTGTTCTTATTAGCACTAGACTTAAACTTCCTATGGTGGGCTTCTACTTTATTCTTCTTGCTTCTACTTGATGGTTGCGAGATCCTATCATTCTTTATATTGCTCTTAGGCTTTGATTCGCTAACATTAGTAGAGCTTACTCTTCCTATAGAAGGTAACATAGTGTTGTCAGTCTTTTGAGTGTTTTGCTTAGCTGCATGCTTCTTTATGTCATTAACTACTGTTTTCTTAGATCTAGATGCATCTACGTAAGGCTTATTCTTTTTTCTATGGCTTGTAGTGGGAGCCTACTTTTCATTCCTGCTTTGAGTGAAAGGGCAAGATGTTGGTTTTATGCTCATGTCATACGGCTGGGAATACGTGAGCCTATGGGGTCACACACGTTAATACACATAGATACCACTCTAATGGTATATATATATGATAATATAAGCGTATATTTATTATATATGTATTAATACTCGATTAATGTATTTAATAATATAAGTGTATATTTATTATGTATATTAATATTCCAACGATAGAATACTAACGGTCATTAATTAGTTCGTTTATGATTAATTAACTATAAGGCTTTTTAATTAATGTGTAATTAAATGTAATTATACATAATAATTAGAAAAGTCAAAAAATCAATCCAAGGTGTTGTTTGGGTTGAGGTTCGACCGGCATAGGCTAAAAGAAAGAGAAAAGGAGTTTATCCCACATCGGTGGGATAGGTAAACTTGAGGGCTCTATATCTTGTATAAATAGAGGATCCCCTAGCTCATTAAGCTCATCCCTTCTCATCCTCTTCTCCTAGTAGGCTTCGAACCAAACAAACCCTTGGGGTAAATTTTTTGAGTTCGACTACTTGACGTATTCTTGAGCGTTGGTTCGTGGAACTAGCATTTGGGTGGTATTGGTCGACGTGTAGTGTATGATACGTGTAGATGTTACTTATTTTAGTAACTTAAGGGTTTTCGATTTCGCTGTATTACACACATGCGTGTACTCGAAGAAGTCTTCGGTTCTTCACGTAGCTTGGTTACTATTCGGAATGTTTTATGTTAACTATAAGTGCTATATGAGTTTTATTCCAATGCGTATCTCGTTTAATATTCACGTAATATTAAGGTTTTAGACCATGATTTCCAATAGTGGCATCACGAGCCAAATCATATAGCTTTATAATTAAATAAAAATACCTAAAATACGCATATTTTGTTATATTTTCTTGCTTTTTATGTGCAATTTATTTTAGGAATTTATTTAGTGAAATAATTACTACTATAAAACACATAGAATCTGAAAATATAAATATAGTATGTAATTTTGGAAGATCTGGCAAAAATATAAATGCATATTTTGAATATTTCTTGCCTTTTATGTGAAAACATATTTTAGGATATTATTTAATGAAATATTTTACCCTAAATATCACATAAAATAAGAAATAAAATATGGTTATATTTTAGAAAGATTTGTTTCGCTTATTA
>BQNB010149178.1:0-16204 GCA_026074375.1 Tanacetum coccineum | reverse complement strand
GCTCCATTTTTTATTTTTTATTTTGCACCATCTTTATATTTTTAACACATGGGTGGCCTTTTTTGTTGCACCCTCTTTTTTCATGGTAAATATGCAAATGCTACAGGGGTGTATATCTATAATTACTGCCCCTGCAACATTCGATATTACATGTACATCCCTCCATTTGAGATAAACAATGTCGATAGTGGTGGTACATGGGGGTCTTGATAGATCATAACTGATTGGTCTTCCACGAAAGTATATAATTCTCATTCCTATTCCCCCCAACCATGGACTTAAGTAGCTAGAGATTTCAAAAAAAAATAAAGACTACAGGGTAGGCTAAGGTGAAATAGTGTAACGAAAAATATAGAGTAGGTTGAAAATATGGATTGGCTCAACATGGGTGATCTAGGGGTATCTTGCACTAAATAATAAGTGCAACAGAAGAGTTTATCACGAGAGGTCGACAAGTCAGTGTAATAAGTCGATAAACGCACATATATAGGCTATCTGGGTGATTTCCTAAGTGTTGCCTTCTTGAACTATCTATTCCTGCTAATCAATTAGGTCTCAAAATAATGTACAGGCCAAGTTCTAAAGTCTACAATACTACCGGCACACTCAATATTTTGATAGATTTTTGAGTAATATGATGGAATCGGAATATTAGGCTTAAATCTCACCAAATAGTAATAAAGGGTAATGTGCATTCGGCAAAGATTAATTCTAGTTATTTAAGAAAAATTTGTCAAAAATTTTAAAATTGGCATAATTTTCAAAGAAAACTAGAAAATCGAAGGCAAAACATACGTCAAGTATTAATTCTACTCCCATCCTTTCACTTGATTTGTACAATATCCCTATTGTACATTAAAGAAATGAAATAAATAAGAAAAGAGTAGAATTAAGACAAGAAACTCCCTGAGCATTGCTTTGAAATTTGAAATTTGGCGGAAATCTCTACTTTCGTCTTCCCGCAAGCTCTTTATCCCCTGTGATCACAGAAACAAACCAAAACATAAAACCGTTCTACAAGAATTATGAAGTGTAGAGGAAATACAAACCTAACTCACTTTCGTAGGAATCACGGTTGCATTTACCATATGCATATGCAAACAAGCCTTTTAAATGTTGTGGCCCCCAACTGTGGAGTGTTTAGTCTATGAGGGCTTCCAGGAGAACATATCACAAAGTCTGTTTACGTATACAAGTCTTTAGATATGTTAAAATTAAATTTTTAGGATTTCAGAAAGTGGTTACGGCGTATCCATATGTGGTTCGTCATAATCAAATGGTAATTTTTTTAAGTGTTTAGGTGTACGCGTACACCTTGGATTTGGGTTACGTCGTACTTATAGTGGTTACAGTGTATCTGTAGTGGTTACGCTAGTAATGCTGCATATCAGCAGGTTACCAATATGAATATGAGTCGGTGTCGGTCTCGTATAATTGCCTATAGTCTTTCTGGATCCTGCATAACAAGTTAAGAAAATGCAAACCAACTATGCCAAAATAAATTTTTATTAAATTAAATGACAGGTTGGCTCCTGGACAAGCACTTTTGTTTATTAACGAGGTCGTTAAGTTTTAGGATCATGCTTCTGTACGTTTTGTTGTTGCTTTCCATTGTTATTTCTTAAACTTAGATCCGTTTCTTCCTTCCAAGTGGTAAAGTATTATCATGTCTTTGGTAACACAGGATGAAACTTTTGTCCACTATCAATTGAGTATTTCTAACCTCGTAGTTTCTTACTTGCTACTTCTGGTGGATGATAATCTTTGTCCTTATGCCTGTTTTTCCTAGAATTCTTCATTTCGAAACTCATAATTGTGTCCACTCATAATTTTTTATTATGCACTTGTGTTTACAATTATTCCCATATGGTATCTAGAATATGTCCCTCTTTCCTATTCACGTTCATAGTCATCTGCTTGCTTATCGCATTTCAAATTGAATTCCCACGTGTATTCTATCAATAGCCTCTCTATGAGTCGGGATGATATTTTCAAGCCGTGTTATCTTGGAAACAATCAATTGACCATAATTTTAATAGTGCCTTTTTCACAGGTTCACTTATGTCAGTATGCTCGACCTTAATCAAAGTCTAATTCCTTAATGGTAGAATCACAGGTCTTGGTTTGTTTGATTCTTGAGTAGATGTTTCAGATTAAGGGACAAATATCTCACATTCAGTATATTATTGTCCCAACCATGGCAATCAGTTTGGCTTTTTTCGTATTTAGCTAAGAGGAAATCAGGAAAGGATAGTCCTTTTCCTTTTATATTTCTTCTCTCATTATCATAGTTGCAGTACCAAAACCTTAAATTCTCAGTTTTAGATACCCCACAGATTTCTACCCCACCATCACACATTTTTTTTATCGGGATCACAGGATGGCCACATTTTGGTTTGTTTCTTGATATTCTTTTTTATAGGGCTACAGAAGTGTGCTCTAGGGACATTCTTATCTAATTCAATTTTCCGTTTCTTAGCTCCGATCTTCTAAGTTAGGGGACTATTATCCTAGTCTACATGATATTCTTCGTAATCGATTTTGATTTTTATCGATTTGATTATTACTCTGTGTAAGGGATTGGGGGTCTAACCATGAAAATTCTTTCACTAGGATTCGTATACTTATGACTGTTTCTCATTGAATCAAAACTTATTCCATCTTCATTAATTCCTAAAGATATTTTTCCAGCGAAGAAATCTATTTCCGCACGGATGGTAGCCAAAAAGGGTCTCCCTAGAATTGTAGTTTCAGAAGGGGTGTTGTCAATGATTACTAAATCAGAAAGGAATAAGAATTTACCAATCTTAACTAAAACGTTTTCAACTATTCCCAAGGGTACTTTTTAGACGTATCTGCCATTTCACAGAGCATATTTGTTTTCCTTAAATTGGTAAGATGCAAGTGTTCAAATATACTCCTAGGCATTACATTAATACTAGCACCTAAGTCAGCCATGGCATAAAAATTAAATTTACCAATCGTGCAGGAGAGTGTGAAGTTTCCTGGATTTAACTCTTTACGTGGTAGTTGGTGTTGTAAAACTTCAGTAGCATCACTTTCAGGGTCTGATGTAAAGGATACTCCATAAAGTGTGTTGAGCCTAGATGTTTCCTGATTAGCAGTAATTGTTTTAATTTGTTCTAAGGATGAATCAAGGGTTTTATCAGAACGAATTTCCTTAGTTAATTGTTCAATCTGTGTTTCTAAATTTTTGAGCGAGGCGCTTTGGTTCCTAGTATTAATCTCAGCATTTTCATGAAGCTTCTTAATCCACACCTCCATTTCATTAATTCTTCATGTAGATTCCTCTTGATGCTTAGCTAATAATTCTTCTAAGCTCTGCCTTTCTTCGCCATATGGTGGTCGATTATCAATCTTGGTGTAGTATCCAGGTGGTCCTATACGAAATTTTCCTCTATTACTTCCGTTAAAGGGCGTTGTTCATCCAAATTCTCCATATCTGACCTCTTCCACTTGTTTAACTTCCTCGTTAAGGGGACAATCATTATCGGGGTGAGGTCCTTCGTAAATTTGGCATCCAACCTGGATTGCATGAACACTTTCCTTTAGTTTCTTCATGTCTCTTCCCAGGTTATCCAACTTGTTTACTAAAGTAGCTAGTCCATCCTTGCTACTACTGCTTCTTATATTCATGCTTGTTGTGCCGTCGTGCCATTTTTTAGAGTGGTTATCCATGGTTTGAATTGCTGTGAGAGCTTTGGTTGGTCTCATCACGAGGATAGGTCCCTGTGAATCAAGCAATTGACGGTTCATAGTGCTCAAACCCTTATAAAAGATATTTACATTTTGATGACTGTTGATGTCATGAGTAGGGCACTTGTATAGCAGGTCATTATACCATTCCCATGGCTGATATCATGATTTATGTCCTTCTTGCTTGAAGTTGTGAATATCTTTAAGCTACTTTGCGGTCATGAAAGGTGGGCAGTACCTTTGGATAAAGGCCTTCTTGAGGAGATCCCAGGTATTGATAGTTCTTGGGGCTAGTCTGTCCACCCATCGCTTTATGGATCCGGTAAGAGTAAAGGGAAAAACTCAGAGCATGCCTGCATCTTTAGAGACTCCGGGAATGTTGAATAACCAAACGATGTTGAGTACCCGATCAATGTGATCATGAGCATCCTCGTCTTTGTTTCCAGAGAAAGTATCTTCCCTCAATTTGCGCATGAATTGACTCTTGATTTCGAAATTGACATTGCCTCTGATTTCGGGTTTAACCACGCCCGGTGCCTGGTTTTCTTGTGACAATGCTAAGTCTTGTTCCATGGTGAGAGTATCGACGTCTACTCCAGCCATGGTTCCTGCAGATATAGAATTTAGAAAAAGAAGAGAAATAATGAAATAATCAAATTAATTCTAATTTTCAACTCCCCGACAACGACGTCAAAAACTAGATGCGTTTTTTCTTTTAAAATATATTTTTATCAAGAATTTATAAAACTCGATCTACCTAACGACGCACTAACGAGCAGAGAACCCGATCGTGGGTAGCATAGAATGGTAAATCCGAGGTCATCCCAAGAGCTAAGTTGTAATTAGTTTTAATTTGAAGTGTCATGTTTTAAAAAATGGTTTTTGATTTTAATTGAAAGAAATTAAAAAACAATAAAATAAATAACAATACAAAAAAATAAATAGACTAAAATAAAAGGATAATGAGATAACAAGAAGAAAACGTGCTACCCTAGTTACTGTCATTACATGTTATTACGAATGACAATTTCATAAGCAATGTCAAACTATTGGTTTCATTACTGGATTCTAAGGTCGATGACTTAAATGAGCCATATAGAGTCTATCCCTATACTCCTTCGATTCTAATCAGTCCCGAATCATCTAGGATGTAGGTATCTAGTGCTTTTGATGAATCTCATCTATTACCCAAAAACATAACTAATACCTATTAAGATTATTAAACCCCCTCTGAAAGAGTTCCATGCTTTTTTAATATTGATGATAGTGCGTGACCCGGTCATTTTCTACACCAGGTAAGGAGTTAGTTAACCTTCCTATTACCGCTTGGCATCCCAGTCCCATCAATGACAAGGTAATCTAATAATGGGGCAAGCTAGGTCCAAACTGTGATAACCGTGGCTTGAGCAGGTTGGTCAAACCGTAGTGTTGACCTAAATAACTGTTCTATAAGTATGGTTTATGGGTATACGTATTTATATGTGTTTGTGTGGGATATGTGAGATTGGATAATCAACCATTGTGCCGTGATCGTCTCATTGATTGTATTTGTGTTTGATTATTGAGAATTCATTTCGTTCCACTTTTGGTAACAAGGAAATGATTTTGGTGATATGAAGCGGTGTTCCGCGTTAATTGAGTAAGTAATTATACGTATACGTATTTATGTGTTAGTAATATTAGGATGAAATTAGGTTCTAGTAGTTCGAATAAGGAAGAAATAAAATTTCTATTTTTGGAAAGTTAGGATTAATAAAAATGAAAAGTTAATTATTTTTAAAGGTTTAGTAAAGTGCGTTTACGCAAAAAGGTATACTCAAATAAGCTTAGGTTTTTATAAAAACTTAAGGTAAAACAAATAATTAAGTAATTAATAAATATATAAAAATATATTTTTTATACATGAATAGTAAAAAACGAATTTTAAGGAAAAAGAAAAAAAGAAAGGAAATCCAAGTCTAATTAAACTAGGACTCTAATTAGAAATTATCTAGAGGCCTGTAAATACAAAATAAAATCCCATAGCCCTCTCCCATATACTGTTCGACCGATCCAAGAGAAAAAGAAAGAGAGAAAAAATTAGGGTTTTGATTTTATGAAGGAAACAAGCTTTAAGGTATGTTTAATTAATCTTTGTTAGTTATTAATCATTAAAAACATGTAATAATTATTATGAAGGAATTAGGGTTTTTATAAATCAGTAAATTAATGATCTTTAATTATATTATAATAATTAGGGTTTAATTAGAAGCTTATGGATGTAATTGGTTAGACTTAATTCGCGTTAGAATTTGATTTAAAATTGGGGCAGAATTAGGGCTTTTGTGATCGGCCATTTATCTCAATGATGGTAAAATCTTTTGTCAAGTTTCTGGTGTCTATAACATAGCTCAGAGAGTCTAGTTTTTAGAACATCCGGCCTTGAACGATTTTGAGTTCGGGAAGTCATTCAAATATTGTTTGCAAGAAAAGTTGTCAAAACAGTAAATACAGGTCAGATTTGGGTCTGATTTCGGGGAGTAAAAACCCTACTTAAAATTCGAATTAGGATTAGCCCTTTTACAGAAGTCAATTTTTATGTGTCTATTAAACTTTCATAAATTTTTAGCCTCTGATTTGTTGTCTAAGTATGGTTTTTAGGGTCACATATTTTAGTGTGCGTGCAGGTCCGAATTGGAACTGTTTTAAAGTTTGATTTTATTTGATATGGTTACATATATAATTAATACTTGGTAATCTCATGGTAGTTAGTAAACACATAAGGGATCATGTGTGATTTTTGGTATGAATTATGAGAGTCATTAAGTAAGTGTTTTAAGTGCGTAAAGTCACACTAAAATTCTGCAGTTTTAAATAAAAAGGAGTTGTCTAATGAAATATGTTAATGAAGCGGTTAAGGTTGGGCATGGTGTCGGGGTGACCCATGATGGGACATTAAACCCCTAGAGACATCCATCATATGATTGTTACATGTGCGTTAAGCTTTTGGCTTAGTAGCGTGTAACACGAGTTATTTTGTTGTTAGATTTGTGCTAGTTGTTTGTGAAGCTTTTTGTTGGAAATTTTGTAAAGCTAAAGCAAATTGAGTTTTATAGCCCCTTTTTCCTCATGTTTTATTTTTGGGTGAGAATGATGCTTGTTGTCGTGCTAATATGTTTTTAAGTCTTCTTGTGGTTAATGTGTATGGATCCCGATGAGTAACGCCTACTCAATTGTTGTGATAATAGAGATCCGTAGTGAGTACGGCCTACGTCAGTGTTGTGATATGGGATCGGATGAGTACGCCTACTCAGTGTTGTGATATGGGATCGGATAGGTACGCCTACCCAGTGTATGATATGTTTGGTATTGTGGATCCCAATATGCAAAATGAGGTTTGACGGTGGTAAGACTGCATGAGCTAATATGAGGCCATGTAGCGCACATATGAAAATTGGTAAGCATGTGGATCGTAGGGCACTTCTGATCCCGTTGTGGTTTCCATTGTCATGAATTATTTGGTAATTGCAGCAGCTATTAAAAGTTTATTTTGGGATATTGTTGTATGTCGTAAACCTATGATTCTCGCTCAACTTTATGTTGACATTTTAAGCAATATTTTCAGGTGAGCTTAATGGTGCTAAGATAGAACGAAGTGGCTAGAAGAGACCGTATAATGCTTGGAGTTTATTTATGCTTTCTGTTTGAATAAATGCGTTTGTATGAATTGTTTGGATTATGTTTTCCATGTCATTTATTGACGAGACTTCTTTCTCATTAATAAAGACACCATTAGGTTTTGGGTATTGTTATGACAAAACTTTGTTTCTTTTTGCTTTACTTAGTTTTCATTTTATATTCTCTATATAGACACCCATTGTGTGATGAATATCCATATGCTTGTTTACGCCTCGTTTCCGCCTTGGCTGGTGTGACATATTGGTGATCAAAGCCTCAGGTTATAGAGAACTAGTGTTATGAGCCTATACTATAGCATAAAAGGTCCCTTTCCCAATTTATTATATAGTTGCATTTTAGGGCATAAGTGTTTGTGTACGTATATACCGTATGTTCCCGCTACCTAAAAGCTTTGAAATTTTTTCTATTTTGAATTACTACTATATAATATGAAATATATACTTTTTCATTATGGAGATCTAATAGTATAAGTTAACCCCTTTGTTTTTTGTTTTTAGTCATGTCCTTCCCCTACCCCTAGGAGATATCGATGGGAGATTTGTATATCCTCACTGACCCAGCTGAGTTGGTTGACTTTGAGAGAGAAAAGTCAAACCCAAGTGATGCCCAACATAAGTTTATTTCATTTTCTACCTCGATGGGTTGCTATAATCGAAGAGTGCTTTTATATTTTGGGTCACGATGTGACTTCGAACAATGTCACAAATCTGTTTCTTTTTGGACGATTGGATTTATGTATCGTTAGATGGATGTATCATTTGAGTTATATTTGAAATTATTATAAGATGAAATGTGGGTAGAAGTGGTTTATCATTTGAGATATTTGGTCTTGAAGTAAGTACACGTGAGAAAAAGGTGGCAATTATATTTAATGGTCGTGAACATAATTAAAAGGCAACCACAGCACGTGGACTTGTGACTTTGATTGCATTGAACATTGTTGCTTGTATGTATTAGGAAAGATGTAAGCTGCTGGATAGTTGTGTAGATGGTAGTATAGATATGATGTGAGATCCTGTTGAAGATGGTTGTGTGGTTAGAGAATTCCTCTCTTAACCGATCGGGCGATTATATTAGGTTGGGTTGCGTAGATGGTAAGGTTCCCTTTCATCTATCGTTTGGGATCATCGATTACAGTTGGTAAGTCGTTCGCGATTCCTTAAGTTGGTTCCCGTTAGCTCGTTTTATCGTTTTTGAGATATACAACGCTCGTGATTGGTATTTCTAGGGGTTATCAATAACTGGTGTTCTATGTTCCTCCGTTTGGCGTTTTGATTGTTTTCCTTGTCTAAAGGTTGACATACTTTTTTGGTTTGGTTCAAAGACACGTTTGTATTAGATGAGTCCTTAATGGATTGTTTGTTTCGCAAGATTTCTTGTCGTTGTTCCGTTTTCAAGTAAATTAATATTCTGGTATTGGAATTCTTATGGTATTTTAGAGTCTATTTTGCTATCATGATATTTTTTTTGTTGTGAGTCATAAATTCCATTTGAAAGTAGGTTTGTTGTAGTCGATACCATATTGTTTAGGTGTTAAAAACTTCTTTTAAAAATAAATTATATAAATAAAATGCAACAACAGAAGGTAACATTTTTTTTAATCATCTTTGATTTCTTTATGTAAAACCAATAATTAAAATAATTTTATTAAAAATTTATTTAAATTATTTTTACACTTAAAATGATTTGCCATTATTAACTAAGGGTGATTCTAATTGTTTAAAATGATTGGTATAATGTTACGAGGGAAAGTTTCCTTTAGTAAAATCGGTTTTGTACAAAGGTTCTATAATCTTTTAATTATTGGGTCTTTGGTATGTGGTATTATTCATTGGGTGTTCTAGCATCGTTTGATGCGTTTGGTAGGTCGAGGTTCGTTTCTTCTGTCTGACTTTTTACATTCGGTTGATTTTTTTCTTTTTGGAATCGTGTGATTTTTTGGTCCATACCAATTGGGTGCAGTTGCTAAGTTGAATTTCCTCATTGCAGGTGCTAGAGATGAGGTTGGACTATCTTCTGTGGTGCAATTGATGGTACGAAGCGAATGGAATTATTCGCGATCCCAAGTTTGAAATAGAAAGTTCTCATTTACTTTTGATTTATTACCTCTTTATTATGAAAGAGTATTGATGTAGTCATAGGAGAAGAATTTGGTTTGTTGAGAACATAAAGGCTGATATGGTATGCCACGAGAAGGTATTAAAAATGCCTTGGAATTTGGAGAGTGCTTAAGGTTCGTGGAGAAAACGAACTAAAGAGGATACGAGGTCTTGTAGGAGTACCAAGGAAGATGAGTTGAGATTATGTGATATCTTTGTAGTATGTGAGCCCTCTAAAGTGTTCCTAAAGAATTAGTAGGTTTTACCCCTCGTCGTAGAATAGGATTCGTATGGAATTTATACAAGGATCGACTCCTATTTTCTAAGGCTCGTAGTCGTTTAGAACTTCTTAGAAAGGCAAGAGGTGTGGAATGATTACAAGAGTTGCAAGTGAGGGTTGGTTCTAATGGTAACTTGTGGTGGGAAGCATCTGTATTGCTTGGTAGGAAGAAAGGTGGGTAGTTTAGAATATGCATAGATTATCTCGAGAAGAGTGAGATAGAAAATTCGTATGTGATGTCACCAATGGAGGGTGCACGGGAGGACGTACCAAACTGTTTTTGTCTTAGATGCGTATAAGGACACGTTTAATTTACGGCTATGCCTTTTAGGTTAACCAATGCACTAGCGGTTTTCATAGAGTTAATGAGTCGGGTGTGCATGGTCGTGTATAGACAAGCTCGTTAACGTATATATACAGACGATATTTTAAAACCGTAACCCAAATCTAGGAAGGAGACAAGTCGCACGTGAAGATGATCGTGGAGTCACTGAAGGAAGAGAAGTTGTACGTAAAGTTTTCCAACAACATGGAAGTAGAGCAAAGAGGAAGCTATCTAGATATGGAAGGAATCAAATAGGTAATGAACCGATCTTGGCATTGCCGAAAGGAGCAGACGATTTCGTAGTATATTGTGACACGCGAAGCAAGGATTTAAAAGCATGCTTGGAAAAAGGGAGAAGGTGATTGCTTGTACGTCATGATACCTATATGTTCATATGAAGGTGATATTGCATTACTAACATTGTAGGTATTTTTGCTATAATGCTAGATGCATTAATGAACAAGACATGGAGAGTAATCTGTAACTGATCATGAATGTCTCCAACATACTTTGCAATCGAAAGATGAACATGAGCAAAGTGATGTATTGTATGTTAATTTAGTGAGTTTGATTTCAAGCCACTACCATCTGGGAAAGGAAATGTAGAAGTAGTACCATGGAGTAGGGAAGAGAAGAGTGAAGCCAAGAATGAGTTCGAGATAGATGTAGGTGTGCGACATCCGATCCTAGGTTTTTGATAAAAGGATGTTGGTGGCATATAGATAAGATGTCCAAAGCAAAGAACGCGTCAACATAAGATGTTGCGTGGCTTGGACCCAAACCGAAGTATGAAAAGAGAAGGAGAGTGTGTTCATATGGTTAGACAAGGTTCGAACCTCTATTTGGAGAATGTTAAGGGACCTTGTCTATTGAAGAGCGTATACGACAAAGTAATGATTATCCATGCCTGGAGCGATACGATGTTTGTGTGGTTTTAAGGTTAACTAATCGATGGCTGAGTATGAAAAGGATATAGCTAGTTACGGTAGTAAGTATTTAGCGTATTTGGAAGTAAAGTTTGAGTTTCAAGGGACTTCGGGAATTGTTATCTTACGACCTGATTTACCCTAGAAGAAGTGGGAAAGGATAACTAAGGATATTGTTGTCATTACCAAGTGTGAGTAAGTGGATACTAATGCGATTTAGGTGTATCCCATGGACTGACTAAGTCACCCCATTCCTAGCTATGCTTAGGACAAGTATGGTAGATTTTAGAGGTAATTGGAATACTCACTTTCGTGAAGATGAGTTTTTCCCTAAGGTGGGGATTATCATTCGAGTATGGATGTGCTCATTTAAACATAGTATGGAAGGAATGTAGGTATACCGTTTATGGCCGTAACGGGAGAGAGTGAGTTTAAAGGATCAAATTTTGGTACAAGAAACAACCAACAAGATAGTGTTAATACAGGAAAGGCTTGAGGCAGCCAAATTGTCGAAAGAGTTAGCTTGGTAGTAGGAAAGCATTTTGAATTAATGCTGGTAGGTTATGGGTGGTTGAAGGTCTCACCTTGGAGAGTAGTAACGTTTGAACGAAAGACAAGTTAGAACCGAGTTATGTAGGATCATTTGAGATCCTTGGATGAATTGGGCCTATAGTTCGGTTGAGAATTTATGTCTTATGAGCTGAGGTTCTCAGAAATTGGGTTTGGGAGTGCTGAAAAGTTTGGAGTAAACCTTGAGATTTGTGTGGATCTTTAGATACATTGACGCTGTAAAGACATCTTATATCTTAATTTCAATACAGTTCATGTTTGATGAGAAGTTTGCGAGGTTAAGATATAAAAAACTTTGTTTACAACAAACTTAAGGGTTGTTGAATGAGTTTTCTTCTCGATGACGAGCGAGGTTCATGTAGTGGGATGCTTCTTTTAGTTTTGTTGTTGTGTTGCTAATTGCACCCTTGTAGGGGTAAGGCAAATTCATTAGCAGTTGGATTCGGATTGTGGAAGTTAGTCGAGATAATGTTGCCACGCCTCTTTGTTTGTCAAGGAACCGTTGATGTTGGACCGAGAGTCATGATTAAAAGCGTATATGAAAGCATTATTGAAAGTTCTTTGGGATTCGAAAGCGTGGTCCTAGCCTACTTTGGAACCAAGGATCAAATGTAGTCCTAAAGTGTCCTCGGTTGTTTGTCGTTAGTGCTAATGCCTCGAGTAGTTAAATCTCGGGACGAGATTTTCTAAAGGTGGGGATACTGTGACAACCGTGGCTTGAGCAGGTTGGTCAACCCGTAGTGTTGACCTAAATATCTGTTCTATAAGTATGGTTTATGGGTATACGTGTTTGTGTGGGATATGTGAGATTGGATAATCAATCCATTGAGCGTGAATCGTCTCATTGTGATGTAATGTTTGGATTTTGTGTAATTCATATTCGTTCACATTTGGTTGACAAGAAATGATTATGGTGATTGAAGCGGTTTCGCGTTAATTGTGTAAGTAATTATACGTATACGTATTTATGTGTTAGTAATATTAGGATGAGATTAGGTTCTAGTAGTTAGAATAAGGAAGAAATGAAATTCCTATTTTTGGAAAGTAAGGATTAATAAAAATGAAAAGTTAATTATTTTTAAAGGTTTAGTAAAGTGCGTTTACGCAAAAAGGTATACTCAAATAAGCTTAGGTTTTTATAAAAACTTAAGGTAAAACAAATAATTAAGTAATTAATAAATATAAAAAAAATATTTTTTATACATGAATAGTAAATAACAAATTTTAAGGAAAAAGAAAAAAAAGAAAGGAAATCTAAGCCTAATTAAACTAGGACTCTAATTAGGAATTATCTAGGATTATTCTAGAGGCCTATAAATACAAAATAAAATCTCATAACCCTCTCCCATATACTATTCGACCGATCCAAGAGAAAAAGAAAGAGAGAAAAATTTAGGGTTTTGATTTTGTGAAGGAAACAAGCTTTAAGGTATGTTTAATTAATCTTTGTTAGTTATTAATCATAATAACATGTAATAAAATATTATGAAGAATAAAGGGTTTTTATAAATCATAAATTAATGATGTTAATCAATTAGAATAATTAGGGTTTAATTAAAGCTTATAGATGTAATTGGTTAGACTTAATTCGCGTTAGAATTTGATTTAAGATTGGGGCAGAATTAGGGTTGTGTTGTTCCAATATCTTAATGATGGTAAAAGCTTTTGTCAAGTTTTCTAGTATCTATAACGTAGCTCAGAGAGTCTAGTTTTTAGAACATCCAGCCTTGAATGATTTTGAGTTCGAGAAGTCATTCAAATATTGTTTTGCAAGAAACGATGTCAAAAAAGTAAATACACGGGATCCATATTTTGGGTCTGATTTCGGGGAGTAAAACCCAACTTAAAATTCCGAATTAGGATATCCCTTTTACAAAAGTCAAGTCTATGTGCTATTAAACTATCCATAAAATGTTTAGCCTCTGATTGTTGTCCTAGTGGTATGTATTTGTAGATGGTCATAATACGTATTTAGTGTGCGTGCAGGTCCAATTGGTACACGTTTTTTGAAGTTTTGATTTTTATTTTGAAGATGGTTTACACATATAATTAATACTTGGGAATACTCATGGTAGTTAGTAAAACACATAAGGGATCAATGTGTGATTTTTGGTATGAAATATGAGAGTCATTAAGTAGAGGTTTTTAGTGCGTAAAGTCCACACTAAAATTCCTGACGAGTTTTGAATTAAAAAGGATGTTGTCCTATTGAAAAATGTTAATGAAGTGGTTAAGTTTGGGCATGGTGTCGGGGTGACCGATGATGGGACATTAAACCCCTATAGACAACCATCAATAGATATTTTACATGTGTGTGTAATCTTTGTCTTAGTAGCGTGTAACACGAGTTATTTTTGTTGTTAATTAGAGCTAGTTGTGTTGTGAAGCTTTTTGTTGGAATCTTTTGGAAACGGAAGCAAAGGTGAGTTTCATAGCCCTTTTTTCTCATATTATTTTAGGGTGAGAATGATGCTTGTTGTCGTGTTAAAATGTTTTTAAGCTTGTTGTGGTTATGTGTATGGGATCGGATGAGTACGCCTACTCAGTGTTGTGATATAGGATCGGATGAGTACGCCTACTCAGTGTTGTGATATAGGATCGGATGAGTACGTCTACTCAGTGTTGTGATATGGGATCAGATGGGTACGCCTACCCAATGTATGATATGTTGGTAATGGGGTGGATCCCAATATGCAAATGAGTGTTTGACGTGGTAAGGACTAAAGTGCGGTGAGCTAATATGAAGGCCATAGTAGCGCACATAAGAATTTGGTATGCTTTTTGATCGTCGGCAACTTTCTATCTCGTTATGAGTTTAATGTGTCATGAATTGTTTTGGTAATTGCAGCAGCTAATTGAAAGTTATTTGGATACAGTTTTATTCCGTAAACCTAGTATTCGTCGCATACACTTATGTTGACAATGTTAAGCATCATTTCAGTGAAAACTTAATGTGCAAAGATAAAGCGAAGTGGCTAGAAGAGACCGGAGATGCTTGCAGTTTTATTTATGTTACTGTTTAATAAATATTTAGCATGAATTATTTGGATAATGTTTTGACATGTCTTTTATTGACGAGACTTCTTTCTCAATAATAAAGACACCATTAAGGTTTTGGGTATTGTTATACACTTGTTTCTAGCTTTACTTTTAGTTTTCATTTTAGTATTCTCTATATAGACACCATGTGTTGTGATGATATCCATTCTTGTTTACGCCTCGCGTTTCCGCCTTGGCGGGGTGTGACACAAACCACCCATACTACCAAAACTCAGGGTTACACGATAGTCAACGAATATCTAATGAAACCATAATTTAACAGGAAACAATCATAACAAAAGTAAATTCATAACTAGGCTAGCACTTTAAGTGCTTAGCCTCTCATGGTAACGGAAGACACATTCAAGAATATAAGAATCATAATGTTGAAAACTCATAATTCTTACAGGATACGTAATTTGAATGATTAAATACAAAAAGTAAGTAAAGTGTGATCTCCCTTGGACTCCAGGTGGAATTCTTTGAAGGTTGGAAGCCTTTGTCGCCTCTCCAATTGGCTGTGAGGAAGTGATGTTGGAATAGCTTGAATGAGGCCTCTATTTATAGTTGTCGAACCTGTTACGGCGTAACCAATAAAGGTGTTACGCCGTAACCAACTTACATGGCATTCCATTATTAAGCAGTTGTTACGGCGTAACCAGATATGGTGTTACGCCGTAACCTTCATATAACTTCCATATGTACATGATATTCATTCCATATTTGTAGATCTTCATGGTTACGGCGTAACTGGATAAGGTGTTACGCTGTAACGATAACTTTGACAAATTTCCTTCCCATAATATAGGGTTACGACGTAAACTAGATTATGTGGATACGAATCCGTAAAGTCTTCCTTGACTCATAACTTTGCATAATTTATGTTACGGCGTAACCATTTTTGGTGTTACGCCATAACATTCTTCTTTATTTACACTTTAAGTCCTTTTTCCCTTGTTTCTTGTCACTTTCCTGTATTTCACCTTAAAACTACAAAACAATAGAAAATATCTCATTTTCGAGTGTTAGTGAGACATTTGCAGTTATTTTAGGGAGTATTTTGCCACCAAAAAGTATTAAATATTTGATGTTATCAGTAATCTAAATGGAACTATCTCCATTGCCTTCATCATTAACAATTTTAAAATAACTCTTTCTCTTGTGGAGTTCGCTCGGATTCTTAAAATTCCTTGTCAAGGAGTTTGTGTGTACACCCCCGAATGGTCCATCTCATCCCTTTAAAATGGTTTTGACTCTCATCCTGACATTTATCCTCCTCCTCACGAGGACTTATCTTTGATCTGTAATGCTTTGTTCTATGAAAGAACTCAACCCAAATCCCAAAAGATGAAAGGGATTGATACCTTTCTTGACCCTTTTCAAATGATTGTTTCCGAGTTGAAAATCGATCTCAAGAAATGGGAAATCGTCCTGGGTGTAAATGCCGTAAGTCTTACTGGAAACAAGGACCATCCTAACGCGTGTTTGTGTTACATTTTCTACTGTATCACCATTAGAAAATACTTCAACCTTGCTTACTACATTGCCCACTAAATGGTAAGCGTGACCA
>BQNB010149177.1:0-16204 GCA_026074375.1 Tanacetum coccineum | reverse complement strand
GAACTTAGTTAATCCAACTAATAAATTGTCTTTAGTAGAATTCTGAGGGTATAAACGAGTCGTGTTGCTCACTTGCTCGTGAGCCGCTCAGGATCGACTTAATAAAAGCTCGTAAAGAGTTTGCCTCTCTCTTCGTTCGACAACTTATTTCTTTACTCTGTGGTTATGTATTTCTTCATTATGTTTCTCTATGAACTTGTACCTTATATCACTTCTGTTATACTTAGGCTGGTTTGATCGGGGTCGTGAGCTCGTCAAAATTCGTCCGGTGAGGCCATGGGCCACACGCCATACCACTACCCTGCACCACCTCACGTGTGAGTGAGGCAAAAACGGGCTCACATTGGTGAGAGGCTTGATACTCGGTTTGTGTGCAACATGTAGGCCCCCTTCCTTTCAAATGATTGTATTTTGTTAAAAATGGTATGAAAGTGTTTTTTCGGGTTTTAAAAGGATGAAATGCATTTTATCAAATAAAAACATACCATTGAAGTATAGAAATGCATTTTTTAGCGGCAATATATTAGTTTATGTTTTTTATTATCTATGTAGTGTTTGCGTTTTTAATTCCGTACGTTTACGCTTTTAGTTATTTCTGTAACGCTTTTATTTTATGAATAAACGTTTTAATTTTTAATAAATAAAAAATGGTTTGTCCGGTGAGGATTCCGGTGACTGATAAATGTGAAAGGTGATAGGTAGTGAGGGTTAAAAATTGGAAAGAGAAAGCTGATATGGCGATGATGTGTCTGATGATGAATGTTTTTTTCGTTGACTAATAAGAGTTGCCTTAAGTCCATTATACTTCATATGCATTCTTGATTTAAATTCGTCCTTTATGGGCTTATACTTTTTGTCTATGTTGAATCATACGTTAACAATAATAATGAGTATTACAACTAAAACCAAGTTACATAAGCGTGACGCATGTGACTTGTAGATATAGACATCTAAACAATAAATTACAAAGTTGCCTGAAGTAGATACATGTATATATGTTACATATTTTAATGAATTTTTAGAAAAAAGTTACGAAGTAAATAGCATTGAAGTGTTGCTGTTGAGTAGGGGGAGGGTAAGTGGGGAAGACTTGATGAGGCTTTAATAATACTTCATACTTGATGTAAAAGTTGACGCAAAACGTTATTTGAACTAAGTAGCATCATGACAAAATGTAATTTTAAGATTATCATCACGGCACAAAGCGCTAATCACTGAATTGTAAACGTGATCATCTTTCTTCAACCATTATTTAGTTTCAAGTCTTTTTCCTTTAACGTGGTCAAGTTTAAATTACCTAACATGAAGTTTGTGTCAAATTTGATCATAAACGAGGTTTGTAAACCCGCGCTCCGCTGCGGAGCGGGGGAAAAAAACAAAAAAAAAGAGTTTTCTTTAAATGTGGGTAGTTTTCGTAATTTGACGCATACTGCGAGGGGGTATTTCGTAAAAGAAATAAAAATTATAAAACTTAAAAAAAAAGGACGGGCCGGGTCAACCTGCCGGAACCCGCCGAGTCACAGCCGGGTCAACCCGCCGGGCACAGTCGGGTCAACCGGCCATTAATGTTGGCATTAAATGGGGCAGCGGCGCGCGGGAAAAAAACGAAAAAAAAGAGTTCTTTAAATGTGGGTAGTTTTCGTAATTTGACGCATACTGCGAGGGTGTATTCTGTAAAAGAAATAAAAATTATAAAACTTAAAAAAAAAAAGTCGGGCCGGGTCAACCCGCCGGGTCACAGACGGGTCAACCGGCCATTAATGTTGGCATTAAATGGGGCACACAGTCTTTAGTATAATGTATAATGTTCATTACTTCATTCTTTGTGGTATCTATCTACATTGGAACTTCGATGATCCAACTAATAAATTGTCTTGGGTATTTTTCTTCGGGTTATAAATGAGGAGAGTTGCTCGTGAGGTGAGCTACTCGGGATCGGCTCAATAAAAGCTCATAATGAGTCGAGCCTTAACAATTTTAGGCCTATTTTTTAAACGAGCTAGCTCGAGCCCGAGATTCATATACAAAGTGTTATTTTAGGCCCATCAAGCCAATCACCGCACTAGATGTTCTCATGATTCTAGGTTTTAATATGTGCTTGGAAGCCAAATTTGTTTCTTGGTACAGCTTTCCTAATCTGATTTTGGCTTAGAGACACCTACAATTACTGTCCCAGATGGTTCCAAAAATATACAACATTGTTGATCATCTTATGCTACACAATGCTTAGTTATACAGTTTTGAGAAGAAAATGAATCATAATAAGGAATATGTTTACATTTAGCATGATTTAGAATAAGAGACATACTTGAGTGGCCTTGCAAGAACACGTTGACCACTGGTGCTTGTTTTCTGATTTGACATGAACCAAGTCAAAGAAGATACACTGCAGCAAACACATGATATCAAATGGAAGTGTATATTCAAGCCAAACCAAATACGAAAATCCATTTTAATATAGACCGAACCTTCCTGTAAAGATGTGCTCACGCACACCCAATATCATTGGGGGTCTCACTCCATGATCCTCATGAAATTCTTCTAGCAGTTACACATTTTGAAGGCTTCTTCCTAGTAGTTTTCCTTAAATGCAAACAAACAGAAAAACAATGATAAATTAAAGAACCAATTATAACTAATAGAAGACACCTATAGGGATATACCTCATCATCCCTCTAACCGGAAAGATAACATTCATTAGCAATGCAATAAACTAGGTGAAACTTTTTTGATAATAAACTAATATGACACCTAGAGTGTTTGTCCTCTTAAGGAGACCTAATGACGGAGCTGTAATATGTGTTCATCACTTTCAAAAAAATCCGAGTCTTCTTTGCAATTTACATGTTCCTTTAAGTTCTCCTATTCTTATGACAAAGTAAATTGCAAAGAAGACTTGGAAATTTTTGAAAGTGATGAACGCATATTACAGCTCCGTCATTGGGTCTCCTTGAGAGGACAGACACTTTAGGTGTCATATTAATTTATTATCAAAAAGTTTCACCTAGTTTATTGCATTGCTAAGGACAACTACTTGGAAGAAGCCTTCAAAATGCATAACCTGCTTGAAGAATTTCATGAGGATCATGGAGTGAGACCCCTAACGATATTGGGTGTGCGTGAGCACATCTTTACAGGAAGGTTCGGTCTATATTAAAATGGATTTTGGTATTTGGTTTGGCTTGAATATACACTTACATTTGATATCATATGTGTTTGATGCAGTGTATCTTCTTTGGCTTGGTTCATGTCAAATCGGGAAACAAGCTTCGTCACCATTGGTCAACGTGTTCTTACAAGGCCACTCAAGTATGTCTCTTAATCTAAATCATGGTAAATGTAAACATATTCCTTATTATGATATATTTTCTTCTCAAGAATAAGAGACATACTTGAGTGGCCTTACAAGAACACGTTGACCAATGGTGACGAAGCGTGTTTTGTGATTTGACATAAACCAAAGAAGATACACTGCAGCAAACACATATGGTATCACATGGAAGTGTATATTCAAGCTAAACCAAATACCAAAACCAATTTTAATATAGACTGAACCTTCCTGTAAAGATGTGCTCACGCACACCCAATATCGTTGGGGTCTCACTCCATGATCCTCATGAAATTCTTCAAGCAAGTTACGCATTTTGAAGGCTTCTTTCAAGTAGTTGTCCTTAAATGCAAACAAACAGAAAAACAATGATAAATTCATCAACAATGAATTTGTAAAAAATATGCCACGTGCACCTACAGTGCGTAAAATGTTGTCATTCCGATACAAAAAACATGCCATTTAGCCAAATAGATGCAGAATAACTCATTTTACGATGAGGTATCATGTATGTATACATGTCTTGGAATACTTTAGTTAGCATGTAGTTTCTTCCAAATAGTGACTATGTATCTTATAACAATCAACCATAATACAGTAACTGAAAAATCATCTTGCACTAGAAAAAGTGGACTAGTATTTATCAAGTAATTAAGAAGTGAGGTTGCCTTTGAAGATTATGAAAGTGAGGTTAGTTACGTGTCGACTGTTGGATTGTATGTCCAAGTTCATAACTAATTGGTAAGACTGTCGTCAAAAGTAGAGTCCTTTTTGGGTCGCCCTCAGTGAACCGTTAAGAGAAATAATAAAAGAGAGATACTATTAATTAGAATTAATATGATATGTATAATTAATTGGTTTATTAATTTATTAATAGTTGGTAAATTAATTAGAAGCTAATTATAAAGAAGCATAGCAGAATATGAACTAATACAAGGTGTATTAAGTTGAACGGGTCGGGAAGACCCATAAGGGACCCATGGGATGTTTTTTGGGGGGGAATCTAAAATCCCTCCAAAGAGCTATTCCAAGTCCCTTTCCTCTCCATATAAATAGAGGGGAATGCCAAGGCTTTATTTGCTCATTCTTTATTTCTCATTCCTACTCCTTGTAAGAGTCAACTCGTGTAACGAGACCTTAGAAGTTTGAATTGCTTTTATCTTTGGTTCGTGGGCGTGAGATATTAGAGGTACTCTCGTTTAAGTACTTGCCTCCAAGTTCGACCAAGGTAGTCTGTGTGTGAGAAATCCAATTTTCTTAAAGGTTAGTATTTTCTTATTTATTTATTTATTTCTTTTAAGTTGCTTTTATTTATTAGGTTAAGATCCTTTAGGGTTTAGTTTCCTTCTTTCCCTTGATTAATTGTTGTTTCCACTTTATGTTAATCTAGTTAGGGTATAGAAAACCCATCAGTGGTATTTCATATGCCTAAACTGTTCCTTGGTGTATAATCTACCACAGTAGCGACGCTTTACACGCCTACCAAGTAGAAATTATATGTTAGGTGAAAAATTACTATTTGATATTATTAATTGTCAAATTCTTTTACATTGAAGAGTATGTTTGCACATGTTTAGGATGATTAGGTTTTAGGCAGATGGTGGGCTTTGGTCGGTATTTTAAGATCCAATGTATCTGTTTTGATGAAGGGTTGGTTCTGTTATAGCGGTATTTGAAGATGCTATGAAAAATTGCTAGTAATGCGTTGCCTAGGTTTAGGGAAAGTCGTTTGATTATGTTGGAAGAAGATGTTTAAGTGGTTTTCGGAACAAAACCACATGAATTGAGGGTTTAGTTTAGGATTGAACATTCAAAGGGTTTAGTGATTGAAGAGATAGTTCAAGAAACAGAAAGAAGAATATTTGGTAAATAACGGAAAACATATGGAGAATTCACCAAAAAATTATCCACTCCTCTGGGTGAATGTACTAATGGGTGAATGTATGTTTTTTGGAGATTCTATGATGATGAGTTTCTTATATATATGCTAAAACTATGAAACAAGAAAACAGAAAGCAAGGGAATATCTGACAAGTTAGTTTGGCTTTGAGAGGATATTATTGGCAAAAAAACGTTTTGGAATGGGAATTAGATATACTAAATGAAAGAGGAAGCTTAAGTTAAGAAATCCCAAGTCTAGATGAGATTTTGATGGACGTTTACTCAGCACTTGACAAAGTCTATAAACAAAACCTTTGTTCTAGATGATTATGGTCATGCCATGGGGCAATGGTTGGCTCCTACACCTCCACAACCTACACCCCCCACCCTAACCAGATACGGTTGATGATGCCAGCATAAGAGGGTTAGAAGCGGATGAAGTTTGAGTCAGAACTTGAAGATGAGGGGTAGCAGATGTAGACATATTGTTGTCTTAGAACCAAACTTATGGAGGGATTTCATACATTTTGGATGATAGCAAATGAAGTTAAGTTAGAACTTAAAAGATGAAGAATCTTTTTGCTCACTTAGTGAAGCTTATTTGTAAGGGAGGATGTTGATTCCAATTTGGATGAAGAAACTTGTTCTTGAAGAGGTTGTGGATTCAGGAATGTTTGATAAATTAGATTGACAAACCAAATAGAAAGTTGGAGTTGGAAGTTAAAGATTTTGAGGTCGGGTTGTTGACATCCTTTGTTGAGTTAGAACAAGCTTATAAGAAGGATATTGATCACATTTAGATGAAGCACTTGTTCTTGAAGAGGTTGGGGATTTAGGATTTTTTTGATAACATATGTGCTCAAAAATGGTTTTTTACCAGGATGAGATATTGGTGAACGAGAGTGGGTTGATCAAATTGTTTTTGGGATGAAACCCATTAGACAATGGTGAAAAAAGGCATGATGCCATTGTGGAATCTCACTTGTCAGCAATGTTCCATGGGAGACCAAGGATAGGGAAAGAGTTAAATATGGACAGCTCATGAGACTGAGACGGGTAATGCTCCACGCTCCCACTAGATATCCAATGAAAAGGATAAAATTAAACAAAGATGAGAGGTATGCGACAGACTTTGTTGATGATGTGGAAGAATAATGAAATGGTAAACATGGGCTTGAAAGGGCGTCTTTATTTTTTTGAATCTTTTGTTTAGTCGATCAAGTTATTTTGTTGTATGATGATATGTGACTTTTACTTATGTATGTTATGACTCCATGTCAATGAAAAGTTTGTTGTAGTTGATCAGGTTTGTTTTGTATTCTATTACAATTAGACTTGCATTATGACAACAACATATTACGTAATTTGTGAAGGGATAATGGCAATGGAAATAAAATGTATCAAAGGTAACACAAACACAAACATAATCACATCATAGAGCAAAACATATTCACCAAAACATAACACGTTAGCATACAAGATGTAATCTTTTGTTGACAACCATACACATTTACAACCATAAACATACTTACTTAATGTCTTGTTGACAAAATAAATTAGCACCAAATTTGTCTTCCCAAATTGATGAACAACTGATACACATAGCAAGAAGTGATGAACAACAAACCGCGACCACTTAAATGTATCTCTTCATGGGTTTCTAATGGCTCTTAATCTAAGTACAATCATTCTGTCTCTATCAAGCCTTTTTACTTCGGCATTTACAAAACAAGTAGCCATTGATAGAACATGTTGTTTGTTGTTTAGAACACCAACATCTGCTTGAACGTTCATCAGTCCACCTTCTCTAATCATAATACTACTGGGCCTTGGTTGAACCTGGCTTTTTTTGTTTACAACCCCAACATCTTCAATCACGATGGCCCTGCCATTATCAAAACCCCTCCTATAGTTGGTCACCATAACCTTATTTGTATGCCTTAACACTTCCTTATACATATTCAACTTTCTTTTCCCCTATTTAGACACTTTTGTTTCTTTGTTACTACATCCTTTGTTTTCATATTTGCACCTCTATGGACTTTTTTGCTATCAAGAACCTTCTTTTTTTCTATTCTTAAAAGGATTTGAACTATAGCAACATAAGCTAGAATCTTCTTCAACCCATATGACAACCTACCCATTAGTCCCATCTAAGCCAATGTTATTTAAATAGTATTCAGCTTACCTTTGTTGCTTATGAGCAATAAACAAATCAATGGAACCATACCTTTCAGCCATTTGAAATAATGTATGCACATCGTTATTTGTGTTAATTAACTTCAACCCATGTTTTAATGATTTCTTTGCTAAACAAAAAAGCAGAGCTTATTTTTTCCTTTAATATTGGTAAAATAATGATCAAGACAAATGCTGAATATATCTATATCACAAGTAAAAGCAAACACCCTTGTAACTGACCCTTGTACCTACTTCAATGGATGAAACTCAAAATAGCCATTTGTATGTATTTTGAACTTAACTTCATCATGGATATCCATTACACCTACCACAATTGACATTCACATATTAAACCCTAAGATTGAATCTGATCAATACTAAAAAGTTAAATGAAATATTAAATTGAAAATTACTTAATGACAACTGGTAAATAGACTTAATGTAAACGTAAAAAAACCAAAATGCTTGGCCAAATTAGGATAAATGACAATCAATTACATGTATTATCAGATACCTCTACAAATACCTAGGGTTTACGTTTTTAACTTTTGGAGAGGCTGTTTGGGGAGAGAGAATTTGTAGATGCGGTGGAGTGTTAAGGTGAGTTTAATATAGTGTATATTGATGCGGTTGTCATAAGGGAATCTAAAGAAGTTTTCAACTCCATAGGCAGAGTACCTACTGTTGTATTAGTAGTAAATGCATGACTCAGGGTTGTATATCGTTCTCTAGGGGTATTGGTTGGAAAGGCTTGATCACGGTCTATCAGCATTCTAAAGGTTGGAGGAGAAGATTATTTTTGTATTTTTGTATTTATAAGAATGCAAGTAAATCTATGTTTGAGTGGTTGGTTTGTTTAAAATACTAATTAAATTAATATATAATCTACTGGTGATAACTTTATGTAATTAAATGTATTTACTTAATCATGTATTACTTATCAGATTGTCTTCTCCTATCTGTGTTGAC
This sequence comes from Tanacetum coccineum, assembly GCA_026074375.1. NCBI lineage: Eukaryota > Viridiplantae > Streptophyta > Magnoliopsida > Asterales > Asteraceae > Tanacetum > Tanacetum coccineum. The sequence goes on along the minus strand of BQNB010149177.1, from coordinate 7,845 downwards.
TTGTCAATTACTTGTGTTGAATGTGTATGTTTTTTCCTAGGTCATGAAACGGATTACACGAACCTGCTGTCTATTTAATATTTCCTTTAGGGCTACGAAAAGTAGGTAAGTATGAAGTGAAGACTATTACAAGGCCCCTAAGAGTATATTAAATGCATGTGAAATATCTTAAGAGGGATAAACCATATAAAAAGGGAAAGGTAGTATGAAGACTGTTACTCGATGGTATCCTTTCTACGCATTCACGTTTCCCTAGACGTATCTACAGCGATACAAACAAAAGCTGGTTTTCTAGAACCTAACGCGCATAATCATCAATCAAGAACCAACAATAAAAGGATCTACAATCCGACTTTCATGTAATCATAAGTAAATATAAAAAAGGGTTTATCCTCGCATGTTATAAAGAAAGCAAAGAGATAAATAAATCACACAACACATAGACATATTGAATGATTAATGATAAATAACCTTACTTGAATTAAAACATGGATTCAAGGTAGTTCAATAGGGTTTTGAGGCCTTAAAAATGACATATGAAGCTGCTACAAGAGCTAGGGCTTGTCTCCCAAAAGTTATATAAAGTTACACACTTGAAACCCTAAAATTAGTTTAGTATATATAGAGATATCGCTACGACGGCGTCGCGTTGTAATCCTGACGCCTTCGCTATGTGGATGATTCTAGATCCTCATTGAGTCGGCTACGTCCTGATACCCTCACTAAATCTTTGACGTCGTCACTAGATGGATCACGACGGTGTCACTTTATGCTTGCGACGCCGTCTTGACGTTTTGTAAGCAATACTTATTCAAGGATTTGGTGTAGGTCTGTAATCTCGCCCGTTTCTTCTCCAAATGAGCCCAAGTCATGTGTATTCCCTCCAAATGCCATCCAAGTGCTAAAAACCTGAAAACAAACGATTAAGCACATGATCTGGGCATATTTGCATGATTTAGGGGGTTAAATGACCCTGAAATAGTGTATAAAATGACACCTCATCAAATACCCCTACAATTGGGATTTGTTTGTTCTAAAGCAAATGGGCTTTTTTACCTAGACAATAGCAATATGAGGGTCATTTAACCTACTATTTAAAAGTATTTTACAACACAACTTTTTAAACCTCCTAACTAAAAGCACGGAAAGCATACACTAGCACCTCACATAAGTGTTTAGGATTTTCTCTTTCTCTCAGGCGTATAATAAATTATAACATAATGGGAAAACGGAAAATCAACACTCATTACCTGTCATAGCGTATAAATTACCATAGTCTTGGTAAAGGATCAAACCTTCACCACTGGGCGCAAGCATTATTCATTACTACCGAAGAGGTTTTTTAAAGGGTTGTGGGGTGTAGATGTAAGATAACATATAATGGAAACGGAAACAGATGGAATACATTTGGGTGGGTTTGGGTGGGTTTGGGTGAGTTTGGAGTGGAAGGGGTAGACAATTAATTATACGAATACACGCTGGTTTGGTTGCTAAGCCAAGACTCAGACGAAGATATACAAATTCTACACAACTCTACATCAATCTCTTTCTTTTTCTTTTCTTGACTCTGATATAAACATAACATAAGCAAATGGCAGCCCACATATTTTTTTACTCTTTGTTTATATACATTTTTTTCGTACACTTTTGCCCTGCCATTGCTTAAACATATAATACATCACGGGGGTTTATAGATACACCCTTACACTTGAATTTTTACATAATCGATTATTTACAATCTAACTAATGACTTGATTTGAGGTGGATCAAAATAACATGGAGCTTATTGAGCTTTATTAGGAGTAATAAATTACTTTTTCCCTAATTCTTCATAAGATGAATACTACCATGAATCCTAATCGTCCTAAAATAGTATTTACAAGGATAAAGACTTAGCAATCGTGTACTCAATAACTAACTTGGGTTAAAACAATAATGTACTAAAGGTGAGTACATACAATGTAAGCTAAGGCGATTTGGGTGTAACGATTGGTTTAAAGGTGACAATGCTCTTCATTAATAGACCGGCTTAACTAGAAAATTATGAGAACCATGAAAAAGGATAGGCTCAAAGGGTTATACTAGGGGTATCTTGCACTAAAAATGAGTGCATGGTAAGGGTGTGGGATAGTTATATGATCGGTGTGACCATCATAACAATTACAAGTTTAAAACATGGGTTAATCCTAGTGCCTCTTATCAAGCAAATCCTAATACTTACTATGCGGTCTCGGGATGCATCACAAAAACAAGTTCTAGAATTTAATATACTATCGGTACACTCATATAATTTAATACCAATCTCAATGCTCCAGAAAAGGCGACAAAGACCATACGTTCACATCTATAACGACGAAATAGACACATATGACTGCTCACTCCTTAACTCGAAAAAGCTAAAGGTATAAATTATCTTAGGTATCAATAATGGATACCCGAATTACTATAGATCTAAAGGCAAACCTCACATTTTTGGGGTGGAATTCTGAGGGTTTTTGTTCTAGTCATATAAACTCCTATCCATGAGACGCTATTAATACTTGGTTTTCGTCGGTATGTGTCATAAAAAATTTAAATTTTGGTTAAAATTACCTTTTATGCTATGTTTCGATATATTACCCATCATTTTAAGGACAAAGTAAATGGCAAATGAAAGAATGGTTTCTAAGGCTTATTTCCCCTACACTTAAGTTGAACATTGTCCCCAATGTTCTATAGAAGTATCCGTAAAAACGAATAAAGGGAAAAGAAAATAAGTAAAAGAAACTAGTACTCCCCTGATTTGCTTAATAATTGAGAAGAAACATGTGATAACTGGCTAAATCATCCTCCAAGAATCGTCTAATGAAACTTCCTAAGAGTTTTCAAGCTTCTTCTCATCAAATATAACATGTAATCAAAGACAAAGACAACTACACCAAGCGTAAAATCCATGGGTGAATGATAAATACAACCTCATTAACTACGTTTAGACTTTATGAAAGCAATAAAGATAGGATGAATGTGTTAATGTAATTGTGGTTTTTTAGGAAAATTACAAATCCTGGAAATTATACGATGTTTACACAAGTGATATTTCAAAAATCTTAAAAAATTAATGAATTATCTAGTATCTTGGCCTCATGACGCGTCAGGAGAATATCCTGACAATCGTCATAGAGGTCGAGCTAACAGCGTCGCGTACAATCTGTGACAAACCGTCCCACGACTAGTTAAGACGAGAGAAAAAACACTGTGAAAAATCACTTTTTGTTTTTGATAAAAATTTCATGTTATGCAATTCTTCGTACGTTAATTTCCTACACCAATTACACGCATAAAACCCTGAGATTTGACAATACAATCATATGACTGAAACAAACACACAAGACATACAAGACACACAAATACAACAGCAACCTAATATACAAGAAATAAAAGATTGGGGTTTGATTCCTCCCAACAAGCGCATTATTTTTTTCGAGTCACTAGCCTGACTCTACACGCTATTTGATGCGTAAAAAATGTGGGTCTCCCCTACACAGTAGTTAAGTGTGGTTGATAGTAGCGAAACACACTATTTTGATGGAAGTTGCCACCGTCTCTAGGGTCTGTAAAGAATAATTTGTTTCTTTTCTTCAAAAATCCTTGTACGCAAGTTCCCATTAGTTATTTCCTTCAAATTCTACTGCAAAAACCACAAAATTGATTAACATAATCAAATGACTCAAAACAAACACACAAGACACACAAGACACACCTAAAATGCAAGAGAATAAAGGATTGGGTTGCCTCCCAATAAGCGCTTGTTTTTGTTCGAGTCATGAGCCTGACTCTACGCTTATTTGACACATAAAAGGTGGGTGTCCTCTACACTTAAGGTCAATTGTGGGTGATAGTAGCGATACATACCATTTTGTTGGAAGTATGCCACATGGGGTGAAGGTGGTGTGTGAATGGTCAAGGGTTCTACTACCTCATCCTAAAACTACCCAGACTATATGGGTTGATGGGTGGTTCAGTACCTCTTTTGTCTCCTAGATTTACATCTAAGGGTGAAAAATTAGGTAAAAGTTAAGGCTCTAGTTTATCAACACTAGGAATTTCCCTAAGACTAGGAAAGAGGTCATGACTACAAGTATTCAAGCATAAGTCCTCTAGTTTTATGTGGTCCAAAGGTTCTACCTCTATCTGGATTCCTATAGTCTTATTTACTTCTTTCGGGTAAATCATGGGCAGTATGTATACCTTAAATGATGGGAGGACTTATAGGGTACTTTGTGGGCTTATATTATCCATTTTATCCCATGCTATACACGGGTGCATCTCTACCCAAATATTCTAATTCCCAAACAATCATTTTGCCTGAACCCTCAAACTTGCTACTTCATGTTCATAAATAATGCTTGGTGAGTTTTGAAAGGGGTTGGTTGGTGGTCTTTCATACGTCATGGTGGTGAACGAAAGGGTAATTTACAAAACAAATGGAACAAAGAAAAGATAGACTACGAGAAAGCTACAAAATAAAAAAAATCTCACTTGATAGGAATCTAGTGAGTAGACCTAAGCTAAATAGACTCCGAAACCTAGACTATTCTCCGACAGCGGCGCCAAAAACTTGATGCGGATTTTTGCAAAACCACAAAAGTTTTGCAATCCTCCAAGGCAGTGAACCTAACCATTGTAGTGTAGTATAGGTAAGTCCAGGGGATTGATCGTTCTCTAGGGGAATAGTGAGGTAGGTTCGAAGTATATGTCGCCTAAATCTAAAGGTTGAGGGATGATTCTTTTTGGTCTTTTATTGGTTTAATTAAAAGCAAGTAAATCTCTGGTTTTAAATGGGGGGTTTTGATTAAGCTAATAACTAATCTTAATTATAAATAAAATAAGCTAGAAAAACATGATGCAAAGAAGCGTATTTACTCAGATGAAATTATCCCTAATCATGAATATGTATTGTGCTTAACTAGTTGGATAAATTATTGATGGGGGTTTATGACTAAAATGGATTGGTTAAGCATTCACATCCCCTCGCCCTTCTACACCTATGGCCAATGTCTATGAGGTTGCTCAATCGGACACGAACACAAGCATAAAGCATTAAGATTTCCACTATCATGCATAATTTGACCTATGTGACCTTAGGTTGCCAAGTATCACTAATTAGCCTAGAGGTTGCTCTTTTGACTAACTAACACACACTTATGCACAAATCACCAATTAACTTGTCCATGCTTAGGTTGCTAAGTCATGTCTCTTAAAGGCCTTTAGTTTGCTAAATGACCAAGAATAAACCGATTACACGTTAAGGTTACCTAATCATGCAAACTAGTTTATTACAAATCAATCAATCGACTATAGTATGTAAACGAATGGATCTTTGATCAAACATGCATAATAAACATCAATAATCATCAACTAACGCAAATACACAATCAATCTCAGGGATTATAACATCTAAGCAAACACTAGATGAATTAACCAAGCATACTTAATAGAGAAAAGAAATCATAATCAACAAAAGGAATTGAAGACATGAATTAAGATAGAAGTGATAATCAAACCATAACAAGATGTTTATAGATTGAATTATACTCTCTAAGTTACTGGAAAAACACCTACCCAAACCCTAGAATCAGACTTAGGGTTGGGGGATTACAAAAAACAAAGTTATGAGGCTATATTTATAGGCATAAATTAGGTCAAATCGTCACGACGGTGTCAGGGCTAACAAGTGATGCCGTCGCTACGTCATTCTTTGTGAAGTTGTATATTTTCTTATTCTGAACGCGTGGGCTTTTGAATCATCGAAATCTGAGTTCGTATGAAGGAGTTATGTTCAAAACAATACCACGTCGAATGATAATCTTTATCTTGAATTTTCTAGGGTTTCTTTTGAGGCGGCTACGTTCTAACGCCGTCGTCAAATCTTTGACGCCGTCACTATGAAAGTCCTGACGTTGTCGATTAGGAATCGTGACGCCGTCTCCACGCTCTGTGAACGTATTTCTTCAAGATAAATGGTGTAGGTTCGTAGTCTTGTCCGTTTCTTCTCCAAATGAGCTCAAGTCACGTGTATTTCCTCCAAATGCCATCCAAGTGCAAAAAACCTAAAAGCAAATGATTAAGCACATAATCTGGGCATATTTGCATGATTCAAGAGGTTAAATAACCCCGAAATATATAAAATGACACCTCATCAAATACCCCTACACTTGGGATTTGCTTGTCCTTAAGCAAATGGGCTTTTCTACCTAGACAATAACAATATGAGGGTCATTTAACCTACTCTTTAAAAGCATTTTACAACACAACCTTCTAAACCTCGTAATTAAAAGCACAGAAAGAATATACCAGCACCTCACATAAGTGTTTGGGATTCTCTCATTCTCTCGGTGGGTGTATAATAAATTATAACATAATGGGAAAACAGAAAATCAACACTCATTACCTGTCATAGCATATAAATTACCATAGGCTTGTTAATGGATCAAACCACTACCGCTAGGTGCAAGCATTATTCATTACTATCTAAGAGGTCTTTTAAAGGGTTGTGGGGTATAGGTGTAGGATAACATATAATGGAAACAGAAATGGATGGGATACATTTAGGTGGCTTTGGGTGAATTTAGAGTGGAAGGGCTAACTAATTGTTTACACGAATACACGCTGTTTGGTTGCAAAGCCAAGACTCGGACAAAGATATATAAACTCTACACAACTTTACATCAATCTCTTTCTTTTTCTTTTCTATTTTTCTCTTTCTATTTTTTTTTTGTTTTTTTGAATAACATAATACATCATAACATGGGGTTTACAACATGTACTCCTACGCTTGAGCTTTTACATGCAAGATATTTACAATCTAACTAATGACCCGATTTGAGGTGGATCAAAATAACATGGAGATCATCTGAAAAAGTATGGGGGTATTAACTTAACTTTTCTTTCCCATTCTTTTGCAAAATAAATACTACCATGAATCCTAATCGTCCCAAAACAGTATGTACAAGGATAAAGACTTAGCAACCGTGTACTTAATAATTAACTTGGGTTAAACACAATAATGTACTAAAAGTGAGTACATACAAGGTAGACTAAGGCGATTTGGGTGTAACGATTGGTTTAAAGGTGACAAAATTAAACTATTACATACTTTCGGAATAGTCTATTCAGGAATTCTTAGAAATCCCCTTTCGGTCGTTCCGTAATACATAAATAGAAGAAATATGAAAAGGATAGGCTCAGAGGGTTGTACTAGGGGTATCCTGCACTAATAATGAGTGCATGGTAAGGGTGTGGGATAGTTATATGATCGGTGTGACCATAATAACAATTACAAGTTTAAAACATAGGTTAATCCTAGTGCCTCTTATTTAGCAAATCCTAATACTTACTATGCGGTCTCGGGATGCATCACAAAAACAAGTTCTAGAATTTAATATACTACCGGTATACTTATATAATTTAATATTGATCTCAATGCTCCAGAAAAGGCGACAAAGACCACATGTACACATCCGTAACGACGGAATAGACACATATGACTGCTCATTCCTTAAATCGAGAAAGCTAAAGGTATAAACTATCTTGGGTATCAATAATAGATACCCGAATTCCTAAAGATCTAAAGGCGAACCTCATATTTTGGGGTGGAATTCTTAGGGTTTTTATGCTATTCATATAAATTCATATCCATGAGACGCTATTAATACTTGATTTTCGTCGGTATGTGTCATAAAAATTTAAATTTGGGTCAAAATTACCTCTTATGCTATGTTTTGATATTTTACCCATCATTTTAAGGACAAAGCAAATGGCAAATGAAAGAATAGTCTCTAAGGCTTATTTCCCCCTACACTTAAG
>BQNB010149176.1:0-16204 GCA_026074375.1 Tanacetum coccineum | reverse complement strand
ACGATTCCCAAACTATGACAATCTACTACAATGCCTATTAAATAAACAAAAGTTAGCTGAAACGTACAACCTGGTTAGCTGCCTGAGTTTTGAATTTTTGTGGGTGTAGCTTCGTTCTATATGAAACCCGTATGACACTTGAGCATCTATTCCTGCATACAGAAAAAGCACAGAATACATAAGAACATAAAGCAACTCAAACATCAACCTTTTCTTGTTGATAGTCCCAAAGAATATGATCTAAGATTTCCAACTATAAGACATCTCACACTAAACCAAATTTACCCAAAGCATGTATAACTATGTGCAAGTATTGGTATGGTTACAAAATAAATAAAGAAACATATCATAGATATCATACCTAAAGGAGTAATTACAAAATCGTCTTCATATCTAACTTCATGTATATCTTGAAAGTCTCCATCCCCAACCCAAAAATCACTTTTTCTTCCATACGATACCATTTCCTTGGCCTCATCAATGACATATTCATGGTCTGTAAACCCTGCACCACATTTCACATGATACACACTAATTAAAATTAGAAATTAACAAAACAGATAGAGTTGACTTAACTATGTTTCTATCTCTAGTAGGTTTAGGTTCAAAAAAATAAGTGCTTCACTGTCCCCAAATAACATTTTGGAGTATACAGAAACTTGTTTTGGACCTGGCCTATTTTTCTCTATCATTCATAAAAAAGAGAGTAAAAAATGACATGACATAATTGCAAACCTGATGATGGTGATAAACTGACGCGGGTCTTGTTCAGGGCAGGCACAGGTGGTCAAGCTTGTTGCATTATTGTACATGCACTGGCCACCAGATTACGTGCAGTCGGTGCAAGGGCCGACACCGACATTCCACTTGACCTCAAACCCTTGCTGGACAACAGGACCTAAATAACATGATCTACCCCGAATACAAATTGAATTATAATAAGCAAATAAGCAGTTATAATAAGTAACCTCAAACGGTTTATTTAGAATAGCTTATTTAACCATAATAAATAGATACACAGCTTATTTAGCAAACATAATATAACGTACAACCATACAAACATAATATGTTTCCGACAATGATAATCTCATGATTTAGGAATCTCCACATATCACAACATTAACATAAAATAAGTATAAAAAAGCATTACCCAGGCAATTTTAAGAAGCCAATTCTGTTTGTCATCGCTATAAAAGAAAGGTTCCTTATGTAAAATCTGCATATTAGATAAGCACAATAAGAGATGAAAAAATTAACGAGAAAACGTATTCGTCACAATAGCACGTCAGCAAGTAGTTAGTCGTTCTTTGCCAATGTATACCAACCTACCATGAAACCCGTAAACATAGTGATTTATATAATAAATAGAACCTTTGTAAATTATATCTTTTAGAACCTTTAAATACCTAATAATTGTGTCCATTTATGGATTCTAGACGCTGCAAGATCATGCAAAACTGTTAGCAGTGAATATAGATGAGAAAAGAAAAAGGGACGAATAACAAATACATACAGTTTGATCATTCATTGTAAACTCATTCCAGAATTTCTGCTCATCATTGTTCAACGGATATCTGCAATGGTAATTAGGGGAGCTCCCAGAATAAGAAACACACACACATATCATTATAGTATATTAGAAACTTGCATCTTTGTTTTCATCATAATACATGCGGGTGGAAAAAGAAAATGCAGGAGTTGCTGCCAGTTCCCACTCCAAGCTACTTTCTATCAATTATAGTCCTTCTAAAAGCATCCGAAAAGGTTGCATATCGATATAATGATTTGGAGGATACTCTTTCAAGAGCAAATACTTGGCATACTGCCTCTCAGACATACATTATGGTCATGATTCAATGTTCTTCATTCTATGACGTGAAACCACCTGTGAGCCACGTTACCTCTTTCGAATACACTAACAGATCAACACTTAAATGTAGAATAGTTGAGTAACTAAATTTCTAAAAAGAAAGAGGAAAGCAGCATGAGAAAGATAAAAACCTCAAGCAATGTTAAATCGGTACCACCAGTTATATTCCAAATAATTCTAGTAGCCCTTTTGATACTAATGTCTAGCAAAGGTGATTAGATTGTGTTCAATGCAGCATATCTATCCCTCGTCTTCCTTGCAAAGAAATACAAACCAACCGGGTGCTGAATAAGTAAATTGAAATTGAAAACTCTATTGTTTACTTTTAAAAGAAACAATCAAACAACTTCACAAAAAAGCAGGATTTGGAAAAACCATGAAAATGGATTTGGTTAAGGGTGGCTAATGAACGGGTAGATTTGGGTTTTTATTACCTCTAACGGGTCAAATGGTTTAAAACTTTATATGTATACAATTAGCTAAAAAAATAAGCAGTTCATATGAATCACAAGCTTGCTTAAATAATTGACAAATATTCAAAATGCAAATGATCAGAATTTGTTATTTGTTACCCTTAAAAACTTTTCCTTCAATATTAACGTCATGCCTTCCTTATTTAGCAGACAATACAATTATATTTGTAGAATAGATCATAACGTATCATACGCATATGATACCCGTGAATGCCTATTAAATCCTCGTATTTGTCATATTTGTAGTTAGAACTCTTCACTATCCATCACTCCACTAATTTACTCACATGGTATGAAAACAAAAATTAAAGAGAAAAATATGTTGTACGTAATGAAATTAGTTGATTGCGTAGGAAAGTTTTGAATAAAGTGAGTCACCTATCTGCACAAACCAGAAAACTTTCAATTAGCTAGCCATATACAACCTGTTACAAGTTAGATGTACACAAAAATGATCTAAAGCTAAGCATTGAAGACATAGATTGAGAAAAACAACGCTCTAAATGTGCAAGTGTAGAACACAAGAAGATATTGCAAACCTGCAAGGGGGTCCTATAAGGAGGAGACGTCTTTGGCAGCGGTATTATCAAGTAATCACGAGCAAAATAGACGTCTCTGTCCTTCAAACTTGTGCTTCATTGACAAACTTCCTACATTTACAAAGTGAAAAAACACAGTCATTACAATGTCACACCTAATAATACCTAAAATTGCTTACAAAAAGTGTTAAATCTTACTGAGAGAAACAACTTTGCTCGTTGATCCTTGTTACCGATATATGGCACATAGTAAATGCGGAGGGATTCATCATTCGGAAACCAATTTGCAACTCACTCTGTAGGACGGAAAAACAGTAATATGTATTTAAGAAATACAAAAAAAATCAACAGCAAACGAATATTAACAAACTTCCCAATTCACCAAAACGGCATTTAGAACAACAATGAGAGTGGCCCTATAAATAGGCTAGATGCGTAGTTGCATTTGTACTCCAAGATTAAAGTCAAAAACCTGAAGAGTAAGATTGATAAATATATGAAATATACAAATGTTTATTCATATCAGAGGTTCCTTGATATGAATATAAGATTGGATAAAGATCAGGATTTTAGAGTATATCAGGGTGGGTGCGTGGTTTAGAGGTATATCACGTTGGTTTGCGATTGTAATTCTTTAGGCTTAAGGATACTTAGACATTGTGCATATGAAATATGTTTTTGGAACGTAGCACACAAATAAAGCTTGGCTAAGTTGGAAAGAACATACAAGACGAAACAAACCATCCCTAGGTTCGATTCTTCCAAAGGCCTATATTTTTAAGTTATTAATTTCCGAAAATCTAGCTATGTAGGTCCAGGTCATCATTGAGGTGGCGCCTAGTCACTAAATCATATTAAAACACTTCATAGTTATTCCCCATATAATATGTGAATAGATAATATATAAAACTAAAACTAAGATTTACAAATTTAAAAATTCTTAGATTTCTATTAAAAAAGGTTCCAATATTCTCTATTTATGCAAAATAAAAACCTTTTGTTTAATAAATATCAGTGTTGCAAACAACGTCTACAAGTCCGATAATCACTGAAAGGTGCTACAACGCCACCAATCTTGCCGATAATGTAACAGGGGTCAAACAAATATGCAACCGTGGTCAACGGTGATCAACGTGGTCAAACTTCCGGAAACCTTTTAATCTTTCCAGAAGTACCTAAAAATCATCTAAACTGTTTTGATCACTTATAATAACTATTTAAATATATTTACAAGTTGTTTACCTAAAATAAAAACTTTCCAATAATATCTACAACTCTTACTAAAATACATAAAACTATTGTCGAAAAAACCCAAATTTTGCCAAAAATATCATCCGGATTAATCGCCATCAATCTCGCTTGACCGATTACAAGCTACAAGGTGGTCGATAATATCCGCCCAACCGCTAACGATTCACGATTTTTGCAACCTTGATAAATATATAAACGACATATGATAATAGTAATCGGTATGATTTTGGATGGTTGATGTTATTGATCAAAAAAACTGAAACCGAACCGAAAACTGGAATATAAATAATTTGACTCGGATTCGAAAAATTTTTTTTTATCACCCCAAAAACGATTTACAAATCTGATTTCGGGTACCAAAACCAAAATGAAGCAACATTTTAGGTACAAACATCTTTAACCATGTATCGTAATTATTATTTTATTTTACAGAAAAGTAAGGACTACTTTCCTTTACAGATTCACTATGCTTAGATTTAACATGTATTTATCTAGCCTTGTTAAATCTAGGGTGTTCATCGTTTTCGGTTATCGTGCAAATATCAGTTTCGTTTAAGAAAAAATTCCTGGGTAAAATTGAAAACCGAATTCAAATTGTTAAACTCGAACTGAATAACTGAAACCAAATCCCCATACTTACTGAAAACCAAACCGGAATTACCCAAACGTCATAATATTAATTTATTTATTAATTCAAATTATATAGATTTTAGCACAAAAACAATTTTCAATGCTTAAAATGTTATATTTATAATAAAGAGTTTTATACCTTTTCTTTATATAAATATAAAAAATACAATTATATTTATATAATTAGATTTTTCGTTATAAGATTGCCAAAAACATAACGTAACCGAAAACCGAATATTTAATTGTTTTCGGGTTTGGTTTAGGCTAAATTTAGTTCGGCTTAACAAATTCGATTCGGTATTTTGCTTGAGATCGTTTTTGGTTTATGAGATTAACACCCGAAAAATGACACACCCCTATTAAATCAGTCCAAATATTAAAACTTTGTTTTGGGAAATTTCTGAAATGCCCCATGCCCTTAGTGATTTTGCCAAATGCCACCATGCGACTTGGATTTTTTTCCTTAAATGCCCCCCAAGCACTTCAAAACGACTAATACGACTTATCAACTTGAGGACAAAATTAAACCAAATAACCCTTTACCCAATAATTGGGTGTACTTTAGCAAGTACATTTAGTAAGAAGTTTATCAAGTACTATTTAATGCGACTGAAAATAATTTTTATACGACATGTCTATATTTTTAAATTCATTATTATGTGGTACAAATAGTAAAATGTACAATTTTTTTTACAATCCTTTCCATGGTCAACCTCAACGGCGACATCCATAAGAACAACACTAAGTTGCATCGAGAACTTATCGGAAAAGAATTATCTTCCGCACGCCATTAACGGGACAAATGTTCCGTTTTGGAATAATTAGTATGTTGTTGGTTTCGAAGCTCAATGTATCTCCTTCATATCGCAAACAAATTCAGCTTGTTCCTTCTTCCTCCTCATCATTGACGTTTAATAACAGGGATTGATTACCTTTTCCTTGTATCGACTTGCCTTTTTTGCTTTCGTTTTGAGTTTTGATACAGTACAGTCAACCAGTCTTTGGATGATGGTTTTGTAATTCATTTTCTTAACATAAGCTGGACCCACCACCGGATCCGTCCATTAGTCACTCCCTCAAGATCCATATCCTATTGTGTTGTTTTTATAGGTGGATAATGCTTCTTTCATTCCAATTTGCTTATTTCTGAGATTTGTCCTAATGAGGCCGGACCTGAACCCAACCACTTAATGACATATCTCTATCTTCTGCCCCTCTGGCGACGTGATGGTGATGGTGGATGGTGGTGGTGAAGGTGTGACGGTGTTTGTTATGGATCAACTTTAGGAAACTTAGTCTTGACACTCGTTGTCGCCTACTTCTGCAACAACTCTTCTTCCTTTTTTGAATACTTATTAATTACCACTTAGCGTTCTCAAACCGTCTTTCTTTGTTTCACAGACATTGACAAAACGACGGGCCCCTGAAGCTCAACATAGTTTCCTCATCGTCCCTTACGAGCCATGGAATGTTTTTGAGTTTTGTTGAAGGCTTATCCCACATCGGTAAGATAAGTAAACCTGAAGAGAGTTTCAGACATATAAATATCCCTCTTATTGTAATTGTACAACTTTTAGACCTAGGGTGTGTAGTGTCTTATTGTATCTTGAGTGGTATGTTTGTACCCCGGTGCAAGCTTTAGCACGGGGCGTGCAGTTGTGCACCGACCGTGCAGTTATGCAAGAGCTTAAATAATTCTCCTGTTTGAACACATGGACCAGGCCACGACTATCCTAGTCGTGGATACCACTTATTTCTTGGTCGCTTTACATTCCGCTATTTATCTTCCGTAGGCCGTGTTTTGTTGTTCTAAAAATTGTTTGGTTATTCCGTTGTGTGATCCTTTGTCCGCGGTGTTATATCCCAACAAGTGTATCAAGAGCCGAGGATCGAGAAGAAAGGGAATCATACAACTTGGAGGAATGCCATTACGAGAAGAACACAGACTTGTGTGGTTCGTCATACTTCTGCACAGTGGTGGAAGAATTGACATGCAGGTTACGATAACACTGGTAGAAGACGTGAAGTTAAAAAACAGAACAAGAGTCCAGAGGTGTTAGTAGACATTCTGCAGATTATATAACATAGTTGTATACAATGGGTTATTTCAGAAACACTCAAGAGCCCAGGTGGGAGCTCAGATACAGATATGGGTCCGAAAACAGTGGTAGCTTCGAGGAGAGTGGAAGATCAGATGAAGAATGAGCTCTCTTAGAATCAGGTGCATGGTATGTGCTTACAATTGGTGTAGCAACAGTCAAGTGAGAGTCTATTTATGGCAGTGTGTATTAATCCAAAAGAGAGGGGGGAAAACTTTGTGTATAGAGTTATGTGATTTTTTTGAGAGTGAAGCGTCTCCAATTTTGTAAACACAAATCTTATTAAGTTTTTCTATTGAAAGGCAATTGCAATAAACAAGCAGATATAATTGAGAACGAGGAAGGTGTCTTAAACAAGAGATAAGAGTAATTCCCCAGTTTAAAGATGTTGTTCACTTGTATCGAAAGTCTCCTAGACATGTATTTGGTTAGTGGCGTGTTCCGTATGTTCGGCGGTACATGAAGGTCAGAGCAGTAGCATTGTTAAAGGGAAGGTGGTTTGAAGTTTACGGAGATTACTTGAGACGGAGAGGAGTGAAGTGATCAGCCTTCAAGTGGGAGATTGTTGAGTTGTGAAGGCTTATCCCACATCGGTAAGATAAGTAAACTGAAGAGGAGTTTCAGACTTATAAATATCCCTCTCATTGTAATTGTAAACTTAGACCTGGGTGTGTGTGTCTCATTGTATCTTGAGTGTGTCTGTTTGTACCCCGTGCAGCTTAGCACGGGTCGTGCAGTTGGGCACGACCGTGCAGTTTGCAAGAGCTTAATAATATCTCTCTGGTTTGATCCCGTGGACTGCCACGACTATCCTAGTCGTGGATACCACATTATATCTTGGGTCGATTTACATTCCGATATTTATCTTCCGTAGGCCTTGTTTGTTGTTCTTAATTGTTTGGTTATTCGTTGTGTGATCCTTTGTCGTGGGTGTTATATTCCCAACAGGATGAGCATGACTTGACATCCAAACTTTACCACACCATTTTCCAGCCACAATGATTTTTTTCTGTCTTCCAGAAGGCTTCGGTTTTGTTGGGTTGCTAGAAGGGGAAATGTGTCCGTTATAAATAACTAGATTATATGGGATTTATTTGCTGTAAAGAGGTGATTGGCTAAGGCTAGCACTGTATTAGAGATTAATTCCTAATTTTACAGCCCAGTCACGATTGCCGTGTGTGGCTTCTTCATTATCAAGAGCAGATTGTATCCATTTTTTGTCATGTTTGTCACTCTCTCTAAATTCAAGATCGGTCCATGTATCATCGGTTCCCGGTTCTTTTGATGCTGATCTTGCTTCGAAATCTAAAGAGGTGTATTCTGCAGATGGTGTAAACATATGTAGCAATTTAAGAATATTCTTAGTTGTATTATAGGAGGATGTTATAAAAATTATAACTGTGTAACCGGTTGATTTGGGTTATGTTTTTGGGCTAGCCAAAAGTGGGTTATGTTAATACATAAATCTCTAAAATCATTTATATGAAGAATTTGTCAAAATAATTAAACTCCTGTAATCATATTAGACACGTTAATTGTGCGATATAAACTAAAAGTCCAGAAAAACAAAATGTTCCAGGTCGATCAGGCTGACTCCACTCCATCCGTACCCAAAATTTTTTTTGCCAGTTTTGACAAAAACCCATTTTATCGGTTAGGCCACGTACCTAAAAGTGACATAAACTGGCTAGATTGAGGTTACGCTTTATCTCCAACAGGTGTAATGGATATTATGATAAAGTTATATAACCTGATATAAAATAGGCCAGATTGGTCGAAAGTTGCTCTGATGGTATTTTAAGAGGGGAAATTTCATATATACCCAATAAAACTTTATAAATTACATATTTTTTTAAAATACAAGTTTTCAATGCATAATGTACAATGAAATTAAAGCATGTTTGGAAAAATATGTAAATATTGAAAAAAAAATTGGAATACATGTAAATGTCCCATTTTAAAATGCATAAACCTCCTACATTTTACCTTTTAAAATAATAAAATAAAATTGCAATCATATTTGACAATAACCCCAAAATAACATGTTTTACGTCATTTTACTATTCATATGGGTACAAGTCGCATAAAAAGTCAAATCAAATGTATTTTTTTAATAATAATTAAAAATTTTCAAAAAAAAAAAGACAAGCGCATAAAAATTATTTTCAAAGTCGCATAAATAATACACTGATAAACTCTTACTAAAATGTATTTGCAAAAGTACACCCAGTCATTGGGTAAATGGTTATTTGGTAATTTTGTCTCAAGTTGCATAAGTCGTATTAGTCGTTGAAGTCGCATGAGGCGTTTAGGGAAAATCCAAGTCGCATGGGACAATTTGGCAAAATCACTAAGGGTGTGTTTAGTTGGGGAAAAACATCTCATTTTTTCAAGAAAATTTTTATTTGAAAATGGAAAAACTGAAAACCTGTTTAGTCGCACTTTTTTCTAATATTTTTCAAATAAAACAAAATTCTCATTTTCTAATTTTATATAGAAAAATAGAAAATCACATTTTACTATTCTCCATTTCTTTTTATTTTTTTAAAAAAATACAACTCTTATCTAAACAGGTTTTTAAAATTCTCAACTCTTCTCTAGACAAGAAAAATCATTCCCTTCTCTAAGAAATTAGAAACAGAAAAACATGAAAATTTTCTACAACTAAACGCCACCTAAAGTCATGAGGTATTTCAAGAATTTTCCCTTGTTTTTTTCATCAAATCTACTCGTAAAAAACAGTCATGACATCGTTAATAAGGGTAGACCTGTCCTTTGAGTTTGCGACCGTGTACATGATCTGCAAAAAAGTCAAAAGATAAAGACTCGACCAAATTTTAAGAGAATTCATATACTCAAATGTGTAGTTTATACGCGGTGACTTCATTTGAGACCACCAAATACTTGAATATAACTAGAAAGATTCTTACATACGAAAAAAAGAATGCAACTACTCCTTCCAAAGTGGTGGGGTGGGTAAGTGTCCAGTGTGTGCGTCGACTGTGTGAGCGGGTAATTGGTCTGTTCATCACCAGAAATGCCACTATACAGAACCTTCCATTTATACTTGTCACACCTTTGACCAAAAAGAGGATAGTGGGCAATGGGGGCTGTACAAATACAACGATACCTTTAAATGTGTATTGTGTCGGATTTTCGAGCAGCTAGTTTTACGTCTTTAAATTACCTACCATGTTACATGTTTATTGCTATCAAATAGACGGATTCAAACTAAAAGACAGATCCTAATTAACAACTCAACAAGAAACATCTATCCAATGATTGAAACACCATAATTTATCAGTTGGTTTCCAAACACGATCCTAAATATCTCACAAGTAGAAACCTTTTCTGTATGAGAAAGTTACGACACACTTTTCAAGCCCAGTTCAATACCCATGAAGAAGATTGTTCATTGACGGTTATTTCGATGCCATTCATCACAGTTAAATAGAGGCGATTTTTACAACACCAAAATTACATTATCTGCAGCCAATTGATAATCAGACAAAACGAATTTGCTGTGACATAATTGTACAAAGTAATTGTGATGGTATTCAAATCATTTAGGCAACCAAGTAATAATAAGATCTAAAGTTTGTTGTTATGTAAATTGTACATGAAGTAACTACATTGCTGTTCAAATAATATTTCGATTATAAGGATGAAGATATACACTCCCTTGTAAACCTTGTTCCCAAAGAGGTCGTGGAACCTAACCCCATATTAAAGTATCTCCAATGTTACTACTTCATATTCTTTATCTTCAAATATAGGATTTTGGAATGGAAAATTTTGAGATTCGCATCTCCAACCTTTTACTCTTAAGACTAGTTTTATGATCAACATTATCATCGCCTTCATATCAACGCTACATTACAATTCAGCACATCACCACTGTTTTATGGTCATCCGTACTAAAATATCCACTTTATACAAACATACCTCAAAATACCTCACACACTCATAAACAAAAAAAATAGAGGTGATGACGATCAACACTATGTGCCAAAAATAGAGGTGAGGGGGTTTTTTATGATGATGGCGCATGATAAAGGCTGATAAAGGTGATGGACCCAGCCTAAATGTAAAGAAATTTTGAGAAAGTAATGTTCTTTCAAATATGAAATAACACTACTCGTTCCTGCAAAAGTTAAATTGTTCTAACTCATCTTATTTAAGTATTTTCGTTACGCTTGTAACCTATTAGCATTGTATCAATGAAATACATTTTTTTTGTTTAAAAATTCTAAGAATAACACATTAGTATAAAAGGTTCGTTATCTTTGCAAAAAATAACATCGATAGTCTTTTACTTTAACATCCATATTAAAGTATCTCCATGTTTTTCTGTTTCTAAATTCCTAGAGAAGGGGATAGTTTTTCTTCTCTAGAGAAGAGTTGAGAATTTTGAAAACCTGTTTAGATGAGAGTTGTATTTTTATTTTTAAAAAGTGAAAACATGTTTAGATGAATTTATTTTCACTTATTTTTCTTTTCATATTTAATATTTCTTTTTCATATTAGCTTTTTGTATACGATTATAAAAACAATAAAAAGTAAAATACAAATGAAATTAATAAAAACTAACTACAATCATAAGCATATATTTAATTTGCAATATACTCGAAATTAACATTACCGAATCATAAGCATATATTTAATTTGTAGTATACTCGAAATTAACATTACCGAACATATATAAATCTCAATTAACATTACGTTTTCGTCAAATTTCTTACGTTTTCGTCCGTTTTTTTTACGTTTTCGTCAGATTTCTTACGTTTTCGTCTGTATTTTTTACTTTTTTGTCCGATTTCGTCCGTTTTTTACGTTTTCGTCCGTTTTAATAGTTTTCGTCATATTTCTTACGTTTTCGCCCGATTTCTTACCTTTTCGTCCGTTTTTTTTATGTTTTCGTCAGATTTCTTATGTTTTCGGCCGTTTTTTACGTTTCCGTACGTTTTTTTACGTTTTCGTCAGTTTTCTTACGTTTTCGTTTGTTTTTTTAATTTTTCGTCTGATTTCTTACGTTTTGGTCTGCTTTTTTACGTTTTCGTCATATTACTTACGTTTTCGTCAGATTTTTTACGTTTTCATCAAACTTCTTATGTTTTTGTCCGTTTTTTACGTTTTCTTCCGTTTTTTACGTTTCCGTCTGGTTTTTTACATTTTCGTCAGTTTTCTTACGTTTTCGTCTGTTTTTTTTTACATTTACGTTCGTTTTCGTCTGTTTTCTTACACTTCCGTCCATTTTCTTCTTATTTTTTACGTTTTTATCTGTTTTTTAAAACGAATAAATACATATAAAAAGTAGAGAAAACAAAGAAAGTGGTCAAAAAAACAAAAGAAAACGAAAACGTAAAAAATCGGACTAAAACGTAAGAAATCTGATGAAAACGGGCGAAAACGTAAAAAACGAACGGAAACTTAAGAAATCAGACAAAAACGTAAAAAAATGGACGAAAACGTAAGAAATCGGACGAAAATGTAAAAAAACGGATGATAACGTAAGAAATGGACAAAAACGTAAGAAATCGGACGAAAACGTAAAAAAACGAACGAAAACGTAAGAAATCGGACGAAAACGTAAGAAATCGGACAAAAACGTAAAAAACGGATGAAAACGTAAGAAAACGGACGAAAACGTAAAAAATCAGACAAAAACGTAAGAAACCAGGCGAAAACGTAAAAAAAAAGTACGAAAACGTAAGAAATCGGACTAAACGTAAAAAAAACAGACGAAAACGTAAGAAACCAGACGAAAACGTAAAAAACCGGACGAAAACGTAAAAAAACGGACGAAACGTAAGAAATCGGACAAAAACGTAAGAAATCGGACGAAAACATAAGAAACCGAACGAAAACGTAAAAAAAGAACGAAAACGTAAGAAATCGGACGAAAACGTAAGAAATCGGACGAAAACGTAAGAAATCGGACAAAAACGTAAAAAACGGATGAAAACTTAAGAAAACGGACGAAAACGTAAGAAATCGGACAAAAAACGTAAGAAACCAGGCGAAAACGTAAAAAAACGGACGAAAACATAAGAAATCGAACTAAAACGTAAAAAAACAGACGAAAACGTAAGAAATCGGACGAAAACGTAAGAAACCGGACGAAAACGTAAAAAAACGGACGAAAACGTAAGAAATCAAACAAAAACGTAAGAAATCGGACGAAAACATAAGAAACCGGACGAAAACGTAAAAAAAGGACGAAAACGTAAAAAACGAACGAAAACGTAAGAAATCGGACTAAAACGTAAAAAAAAGATGAAAATCTGACGAAATCGTAAGAAAACGGGCGAAAACGTAAAAAAAGGACGAAAACTCAAGAAATCGGACGAAAACGTAAAAAACGTAAGAAATCGTACGAAAACGTAAGAAATCAGGCAAAAACGTAAAAAACGGACAAAAACGTAAAAAACGGACGAAAACATAAGAAATCAGACGAAAACATAAAAAAAGGGAAAAAACCGACGAAAACGTAGAGACTGACGAAACGTATAAAACGTCACCATAAATTAGTGGGTCAACCGGACCCAAACCGTTTGACCCATGACCCGTTAGACCCATTTTTTAAACATGACATGTTTGGCCCATGACCCATTTGACCCATGACCCAATCCGACCCATTTTGTCACCTCTAGATAGGGTTAGAATATTGGTACTCGCGTTTTATTTGGTCTTTTGAGTCATATTTACGTTTTATTTTATTAGGGAAAAAAAGAAATTGAGAATAGTAAATTGTGGTTTTCTATTTTTCCATATAAATTTAAAAAATGAGAATTTTTTGTTTTTTGAAAAATATTAGAAAAAAGTGCAACTAAACAAGTTTTCAGTTTTTTCATTCTCAAATGAAAATTTTTCTGGAAAAATAGAATATTTTTCTCCAACTAAACACACCCTACTGTTCTTTCAAATATGAAATAACATTACTCGTTCCTGCAAAAGTTAAGGGTGTGTTTAGTTGGGGGAAAAATAGCTTATCTTTTCGGGAAATTTTTTATTTGAGAACAGAAAAACTGAAAACTTGTTTAGTTGCATTTTTTCTAATATTTTTCAAAAAAAAAGAAATTATCATTTTCCTAATTTTAAATAGAAAAACAAAAAATCACATTTTACTATTCTTCATTTCTAAAAGGAAAAATACAACTCCCATCAAAACAGGTTTTCAAAATTCTCAAACTCTTCTAAAACCATTCCTTTCTTTAAGAATTTAGAAAAAAAAAACATAAAAAAAATCTACAACTAAACATCACCTAAATTGTTCTAACTCATCTTATTTAAGTATTTTCGTTACACTTGTAACCTATTAGCATTGTATCAATGATATACATTTTTTTTTGTTTAAAAATTCTAAGAATAACACATTATTATAAAAGGTTCCCTATCTTTGCAAAAAATAACATCGATAGTCTTTTACTTTAACATCCAGAGTCTTTGTGGTTTGGCGAAAATTGCCTCTACCATCCTCATAGTTTAAGGTGAAGGACTATCGGTGTTATTATTTGCAAAAATGAGGACCGAGAATGCAACTTTAAACTATCAGGTACGGTAGATGCAATTTTCGCCAAATCACATGGACCATTTATGAATTTATTCTTGTATAAATATGAACGATGTTAGTGTCGAGAAGAGCTTTTTGGAACAAGTTATTAGCAAGGTTGTAAAAATCGGTCGACGGTATGTCAGCGGTCGACCACCCTCAAGCGATAAATCGGTCTCTGAGGCGATATATCGGTTTCTCGACGGGACCCAAAATTATAAAGGAATTTATTTTAAAAAAAAATATTAGCAATGTCCTAACAAAATAAGTCAATAACAAAAAAAAACTAAAAAGTTTAACATGCTTGAAAAATAAAAACCATAAGTCCATAATTAGTTTAATAAACTTAAATAAAACCATAAGTCTAATAGTGATATCGTCTTCTACTCTTCATCTCCGCAATTCTTTGACCGATTTTGACCCGTTCCTAAATATTAAAACCCTAAAAAATACCCCTTTTTAAGTCAAGCAAATCGTTTGACCGAATTTGACCAATTTTGACCGCCATTGACCGAAAACAATAAATGTTGTTGGTGTTCTGATTTTCTTGATCGTGCTTTAATTTGAGAAAGAAGGTTTGTTTACAGTTGATAAGAGAGAAGAAGATGAGGGGATGGTGAAGAAGCTGCAACAGTGAAAAGCGGTTGTGTCTTTTATCACTATATATCTAACCTAATAGTAAATGATTTCTTGGCCCATTAAAAAGCCTAATACAATGGGCCTGAAAAACAACTTGTTGGGCTTTAATAAAAGTATATAAAACTTAATTAAAACCACACATAATGTATATTTTAAAACATATACATAAAATAAATAGTTAAAAATAATAAGAATATTAAGAAAATTATTAAAAATATATAAATTTTGCATATTTTATATCAAATAAATATTCTAAATATTAAAAATATATATATATTTTGTGGTTATTGACTTATTTTGTTAAGATATTGCTAATATTTATTTTTGAAAAAATAAATTCCTTTATAATTTATTGTCACCGCCAAGAAACCGATATATCGCCGCCAAGATTGATTTATCGCTTGAAAGTGGTCGACCGCCGAGCGATTTTTACAACCTTGTAAAAGACAACGAAACTGAAAGTCATGTATGGTAGATAACATAGGTGATTATTCTTGTAATGGGTAATGAAATGATATGGATGATATTTTTTTTCCTAGTCCACAATTTATGGTTTACACCTTACACTTCAGAAAAAAAAAACACATACCAAAACAAAGTGAAAACTGCAAGATTCTTGTTAAACTACACAGCCACACATGATCCTTTAATTTTGGGCAATAAATAAATACCTAGTTGCTAAGTACAAATTGATTAACTGAACATCCGTTCATTGCGCAATAGAAATGACAGCGTCAGATTAGCAGACCGTCCCAATATGTTGGTTTATTTTTCGACATATTCATTTCATATAGTAATGCAGTAGGCGCAGTAAACACACAATTATGCATGTAAGCATACAACCATAAAACCTAACCAACCACCAAATGAATCAACTTAGTTGGCTTATAAGTCAAAATGCTAATCAAGAAAGCTAATCTCATTGAAAAATTGGAGATGATTAGATAAATGATTGATGATTAGAAGGTGGGTGCAAGAATTCTCACGTGTCAATAAATCTTGAAAAGACATCAATAACCAACAAATTTTAAGCAACTACTACAAGTCATAGAAAGCACACAAATTACATCACTTTGCATACACATGCTGTCCGTGTATATGCCGGACAGGCTAGTAGTCCGAATGGGCCACATAAAACCCAAGCAGACTAA
>BQNB010149175.1:5735-16204 GCA_026074375.1 Tanacetum coccineum | reverse complement strand
CTTGCTATTCCGCAAGCAAGGTGTGTCATAGATTCTTTATTTGATTCTAATAAGAACCTATACGTTGAAAAGTTACTTTTGTATGTTTTAAACTTGTTCATTATATTGTTTTATATATCTGTTTAAAACTTACTTTGTTTCCATGGAATGTGATTAGTTTAACTTGATAAACCTTATATCACATTAAAAGGGACCAACACTATCGGCTTATAAAGGCTTCTCTCATTTCATTCCACAAAGTAATTGCCCCTTCATTAAGTTTGTTCAACTAAATCTTAGCTTCTTCAGATAACAAGAAAGGAAAAGTCCTCAACATAACCACTTCCTCTTGATTTTCACCATATTGGAATTGGTTACTAATATCAAGAAAATCGGCTACGTTTCGGGGATCAAACAAAAAAGGGGTAGTTGGTTCTTTCTCGACAAACAAGAGTTTAATCAAGTCTAAACACAACTAAGTGCGAGATTAAACAAGGCTTGAACTAGGATATGAGGTAAAACGAAAAAAAATTGGAATTTTTTTATTAGATTAATCGAGTCGGCCGGCTGGTTGAATTTTGGTGGTCGATGAAGAAAGCAGCCGGGCGGCTGAGGGCCAAGTCGGGCGGCTGGGTTGTTTTGGTGGTCTAGCCGGCCGGCAGGTGGATCTAGTCGGGCTGCTGGATCCGTCTGAGTGGTTTTGGGTGATTTTTTCGCAAGCCAAAATAATCACAAATTATATAAAACAAAATACAGAGATTCAAAACACATAAAAACACAAACAAATCCCTGGCAACGGCGCCAAGAACTTGATGTGTCTCGCGACTACTAGTTTTTTTGAGGTAAAGGGTTTCCCCGGTAAATGTATTACTCCAAAAAGTCGTTTAGGTCAAAAGTTGTAGGTGAAATCCTACAACCCAGCCCGTTACATGGGCACTAACAAGCAACACAAAAAGCTACTAACCAAACCACTACATAAGAAGGGCATAACCTTCTTATGACTAAAAGAGGAAATTACTTCCTAACACGACTATTTAAACAGATATCATAATTATCATAAAAGGCCTGTGATTTTCTTGATAAGTTATAAATCTTAGCTTCATATCCGTCATAGCAATCTAAATCATCATCTTCCAAAGAAAAACCGCCACCAGTCGAAGATATACCGGTAGTATCATACAGAGGATATTCCTCCACCTCTGATTCCTCATCAGTATCATCCTCTTGGCTTGAAATCTTCTTCGATCTTTGAAAATGCTTCCAAAGGCTGTCATCCTCTTGGACCTTGACATCATCCACCTTCGAACTACCACTATCAATAGGTTTACTAACCTTAGGATTATGATCATTTGCATCCTCCTCAACCGTGTTCAACACATCAAAAGGATTAGACACCGAAGTGTTTAAATTCGGTTTAGCACAAGTTGGAGAAGGCATCTTATCCCCTCCTATTGTTGTACCACTAGAAGATGCATCATTAGATCCACCTTTTGAACCCTCGTTTTTCTTTTGCTGCCATATAACATTAGTTTTAGGCTTTGATAGCCTAATACCACCAAAAGCCTGAGAACCATCATCTTTTTTCCCTTTCTTCTTTCGGGTCTTAACTTTAATAAATCATTCTTCATTATCCCCACTAGTACTAGGCTTATTAGTACCCACCGGTTTTATAACATCGACTCTCTTTGGACAACGCGTATCGGAATGATCAAATATTTTACAAGTTTCACACCAGGGAGGTCTCCATTCGTACTTAATCTATATATTCTCTAGTGTGTGCCCCTTACCATTAGGAATGGGAATCGCCATTACTAACGAGTCTAACAATGCATTAGCCGCTGAAACTTCAATAAGAGCTCTCGCATACGTATTATTTCCCCATGTATTAATGCAAATATTGCTAGTATAAGCATCAAGCATAATAGGACGACCTATTTTGGTTGTAATCAGGCTTAATCCAGTTTTCAAGTATGCAACAATAGGCACATCATGTAATTTGACCCAAACTGGTGCCAAAGAAGTCTCATCCTTCTTTAAAGTGGAAGTACGAGTCCAAATGTTCAAAATTAATGGCACCAAGCGAATAAGCCACGACCCATGCTCTAAAACCTTTTCCATTCTCGCGACTACTAGTTTTAAATTTATAACACGATTTACCAAAATAAGCTAAGAACACACGGGCAAGTATGACCCTTTCATATGTAGTTAGTTTGTTTTGGTAAGCCGAGGCTGTTCACTAGGATTTGAGTGTTTTTAATTGTGAAGAATGTATGTAACAATAAGCAATATGAAAAGGGTAAAATGGATGTCACAAGCCAAAGTACCATAAAAGCGAGTAAGAACATGAAAATGATGATTATGCGAATTCAATAAGTAAAAAGACAACACTTGTTTAGATTAGTTCATAATATTTGGATTGCTCATATAAGGATGGGTTTGACATATCGATTACAAGTTAAGTGTCATAAAATAGCTGTAAAATGAGTTAATATGGAGACATGATCGGACTTGGGAAGTTAGAGCACTTAAATGGGTGTATTAATAAAACTTGGAGAGGTCAGCGAAAAGGAGTCGGGCGGCTAGATTTTAAGCTGGGCGGCTCGTTTGCATTATCTAGCTGGGCGGCTAGATCCTCCTGCCGGGCGGCTCGTCACACGACTCAAAATATATGTTTCCTTGTTTTTGTGTTTAAGCTTCCCGTTTGAGTTGTGTTGGGTCTTGGGTTATTATACTTCACTAAAACTTCATTTTAGCTCTATCTTGGGACTTGGAAGCTTGTTTGGTTGACTCTTTTTCTTTTGAAAAGCTTTCCGATCTTGATCTTGATGAGGGGTTCTTCGTACTTGCATAAATCTTTATTTTTACTCTTTTTCTTGCTTTTCTTGTACTTGGCTACAAATAGACTTAGGAACACACTTTGGTACAATTAAGTAACAAAAGCATATAAAAATAGCCAAATAACATGTACAAAAACCATGATAACGCTCCAAAAAACATACTCAATTTGAGCGTTATCAAATTCTCCCACACTTAAACTTTGCTTGCCCTCAAGCAAATCTAGAATTAAAATAAATAAATCCACATGGTACACAAGAATTATTAGAAAAATGCGATGCAAATCTACCAAGTACAAGTACGAGATACGATTCATCATTTTAAGCTTTTGGTAAAAAACCGAGATGTTTGACAATACCCAAAGGTTTTCTTGCTTGATAAACATTTCTAAGCACCTCACGAAAAGGGAATAGAGTATAATTCACTCAACACTCATTTATTTATTTAAGAGTTAAGTACATTTTTGGTCCTTGTGGTTTGGTGCGTTTTTCACTTTTGGTCCAAAATTCAAAAAAGGTTTGGTTTTGGTCCAAAAGACATAGTTTCGTTCCACTTTTAGTCCAAAAGACATAGTTTCGTTACACTTTTGGTCCAAAAGACATAGTTTCGTTCCACTTTTAGTCCAAAATTTTTAATCCAAATTTACAGAATTGGACTAAAAGTGGAACGAAACTATGTTTTTGGACCAAAACCAAACCTTTTTTGAATTTTGGACCAAAAGTGAAAACGCACCAAACCACAAGGACCAAAAATGTACTTAACTCTTTATTTATTTAGTGGTGGAGTATATAAGAGAAATTACACTCATAGCTCGGTCGTGACTAAATTTATTACCATAGGCTTGTACGAGAAACAAAACAAAACCGATGGGGAGTAAACAACAAGTGTACACAACTAAAGAGGTCTTTTATTGGGTTGTAACATACATGCTTTGGGTTAGTAAGGGGTCTAGATAAGGCATAGGATTCTTTATGAGATGGTGTATTACAAGAACATATAAGTCAAAATCTAATACCTAATGTTGCTAGTTACCGAACAAACCACAAACCCGAAAATGATTATAGTTACAAACTTTATTCCTCCTTCACATATCGATACACCATATATATATCACGTCTTAGCACATTGCCTAATCAATATCTCAAACATACTTCGTCTTCCTTCATCTCCATAAATAATATGGCACATTGGCTATAATTGTCATCATATTTTTTACCTTTTTTTGATGACTTATTTTGACATACATAATTTTTTCATCAGCATTGACATTTTTTGTTGGAGTGATTAGTTCTGTTGTAAGTTGAATATTTGTTGTAAGTTGTGTGTCTTGTTGTTTAGAATTATCAGAGAGAGCGGAAGACTTTTACACACTTTGATTTCCTGCAGTGAAGTATTATTTAAACAAAAGACTGAATAGAAAATCCAACTCTTATAATGACAGAGAATTTGTGTCCGTTGGAGGAGAAACATTTGGAACTATATTTGAACTTGAAGGTTCATTGTCGTGGTCGTTAAATTCGAGTTCTGAACGGTTATGAGCAGAAGTCATTTGTAGTTGGGGCGCAGGGCCAGAGTTGTCATAATCTGACACCTTTGACAATTCCTTGATTTCATCAAAGTTGATATGAATGGATTCAACTATCAATCTGGTTCTCGTGTTGTAGACTTTATATCCCTTTGAATGACTAGAATATCCCACCAAAATGCACGAATCCCATTTTTCTTTCATCTTGTCGAGGTTTTTACCATCTCGGGTTATGTAACAAGTGCAACCAAAGATGTAAAGGTGTTTAAGAGAAGGTTTTCTGCCATTGATGATGTGATATGGTATCTTTTCATGTCTCAGGATGATGAGAGATCTATTCTGAGTGTAACATGCGGTTGCTATAGCTTCAGCCCAAAAGAATAAAGGAAGTTTAGAAGTTGAAAACATCATTCGAGCAGCCTCAACGAGAGTACGGTTCTGTCTTTCGACAACGCCATTCAGTTCAAGTGTTCGAGGAGTGGAAGTTTGATGTTCAATGCCTTCTTCTTTAAAATAAGCATGAAGTGTCTTGTTTAAGAACTCTGTACCTCTGTCAGTTTGAACAGTAATCACTTAAGCTTGAAGATTATGTTGAATCATCTTGAGAAAGTCTTTGAGTACTTCTGGTGTCTCATCCTTGGTTCTTAAAAAGTGAGTTCAAGTGTATCGTGAGTAGTCATCTATAATTACAAGAATATATTCCTTTCCATTGATGCTTTCAATCCTCATTGGACCACAAAAGTCCATATGAAGCAAATTTAACCGTCCTTTCAAACTTGGAACAGTCTTTGTCTTAAATGTGCTTCTCTTTGCTTTACCCAGTTCACATGAAGAACATAGTTGATCCTTGACATATTTCAACTTTAGTAAACCAATGACAATATCTTTCTTAGAAAGCAAGTTGATGGTGTCAAAGTTAAGATGAGAAAGTCTTCAATGCCATAACCATGCTTGAGTTGGTGAAGCTTTAGCCATGAAATAGATTGGAGTTGGTAACGCTGTATCTTGAAGAGATATTGTATAGAGATCAAATCCATGATTACCGAAAAGTAAATCGTTTCCCTAAAGATCTCTAACAAAACAAGTCGATTTCCGGAAAGCAACCTCCAAATCCGCATCACAAAACGAACTAAAAAGAGATTGTGATTGAGGCCTTCGATGTAATAAACCCTCTTGATCGTGATATTTCCTTGAACCAAATCCCTATAACCAAGAACTGGAGCAAATTAATCATTTCCAAATGAGCGGTACCCAGATATTTCTCAACTAAATTACACAGCAACTTGAGATTTCCTGTCATATGCTTGGTGAATCTAGAGTTAACAATGAATAGGATGAGTTAAACAATCTGCAAGGGAATTAAAGGACGATGGAACATTTGACAGATTAGATCCTAAAGAGTTTATGATCTTTAAGACATTTGTTATCCTAGATACATTATATATAGTGGGACTAATACTTGTTGACACATTGTCTTTCCTAATTTTAGGTACTTATTTCTTTTGGGTCTTAGGAGTCCATTTATATCCTGAGGGACATTGTTTTTCTACCCACCATTTCCATGCCTTACTTGTGCTCTTATACAACATCCTAAAGCAACTCTTAGATTTCTAGATAGTAGAGTCTGATGTAATTGTTTTCTTATGAGGCGTTGCAACAGATTTGTTCGCTTGTCTTTTGGGGTTTCTAGTACTAATAGGCACTACTATAGGCTTTTTAGTTCTATCATTCACGTCATTGATAAATTTAGAAACACAAGCATCATGATTCGAATTAAGCACACATTTTCCACAAGTAGCACAAATAGCATTAACATTTAAAGTTTGGACTTTAAACTGTCATTACACGCAGTTACATAATTTTTTTATTAGAAATACTAGAAATCCTATGGTGGTCTTCTACTTCTGTCTTCTTAAACTTCACTTAACTGTTGTTGTGCATGACCTTTTCTTTCATCTAAGTGCTCCTAAGTTGTGGCCTGCTAACACAAGTTATGTGAATTGCTCCTGTAGAGGTTGACACGCGAGGATTATTATTCCTAGAAGTCTGGGCAACTGAGATGCTCTAGTTTGTGTTGTCCTAGTGTTAATTTGATACATTCCTGGTTTAATTACATTTGTGTTTCTTACAGCTTGTCTTGCTATTTAAGGCGATATCTGTGTAGTGGTTGGTTTTGATAAACCCTCGAACACATTAGTTTTGGTAACCGACTTTGTCTTTGAAAAACGTTTCCTCTCAAGAGAGTCTGAAAAAGGGGTCGGTTTACCTAAAACTGATGGTTTTGGAATACTTTGAGCATTTGGTTGTCGAACAATAGATGGTTTATCAAACTTAGTATCCACAGTTTTTCCTTTCATTTTCTTGATGAGTTTATTTAACTCACTTATAGCAATGTTCTTGTCATGCAATTGCGCTTTCAAATCTTGTATTTCGAAATATTGTTCTCGTTCTTTTAGAAATATAGTTGATTCGTTTTGTTTGCAAACTGTGTCATTTTTAATTTGTTCTTGACATTGTTGTAAAGCAATTTCAAGAGAAATCAAATGTTGTTCAAGTTTAGCAAAACTTCTTAAAAGCTCATTATAAACTTCTTTACTAACATTTTTAGTTTGTTTAAAAAGCTTTTCTGCAAGACATTCACATTCTTTGATTTTATGAAGATACAGATATTGCAATTCAGTATGTGCATCTAAATCAGATAAAGAATGCAAATAGGAGCACATAACATCCTTTAAAACACACTCTTGGATAAGTAGATCATATATATTTGAAAAATCAGCTTTGTCAGATTCAAGTTCGTCAATCTTTTTTTCAAGTGATTAAACGTATTGTAAATCTGCAAACATCTCTTGTTTAAGTTCATTTACAAATATGAAACTATCATTTTATGTCTTTAGTGTAAGAGGCAACAATTTTAAAAGCACGATCATATCTTCAGTAGTTGGTGCACACGAAATTTATCATGCGTATGTTTTTCCCAAGCTAAATCAACAATTTCTTTAAAATGATTTATGTTATTGTTCAATACATTATAAGCTTGTCTACTCTTTGTTATCGATTTTTAAGTAGATAGAAAACCTATGTTTTTGACAATGTGTGGCTTATATTTAATAAAAGATTTTTTCCACATTTTCTTTCGAACTTCATTTGCTAGTGCCAACTGATCAAGATATTCCCGTGATGGTGGTTAAAAATTTTCATAATGACTGTTTTGCTTTATCTTTATTCAATTTTGATCTACTCTCTTGTTCAAGAGTTAAGATTTCATCCCTATGGGCAAATATGTTTGCAAGATCATCTTTGTGATATGGGATCTCATACAAACATGGCTTTTCAAATTAAGCTTTCTTGAGGTACATAGGATTTGCAAAAGTTAGTCTTCCATTATATGTTAAACTTTTGGGAGCTAACATATGAATGGTTTGAATTGACTGATTTCATTTATAAACAATTTCATTCAAAAAATTTAGTTGTTTTTCCACCGCAATCAATTTGTCAAGATCATATCCTTCCTTAAGTTTCAAATCCTTTATTACCTTATTTTTCTCTTTAACAATACCTTCATAAGTTGATTTTGTTAAAAGACTATGTTTGTCTAACTCATTATTTGTCTCTTTGACAACAGAAATTTCATATGCTTTTATTTTTAAACATTCTTTTATGTCATGTTCCTTTTGAGCTAATAGTCCTAGAGTTTCTTTTAATTTACGTTCAAGTGTGTCATTTTTAATTGTATGGTCTTTGAAAGTCTTGTACTTCGCAAGCTCAACATCTTTATCATGAAGTGCAACTAAATATCTATCTCGAGTTCTATTAGACTCCCCAAGAGTTCTATTAGTTTCCTCAAGAGTAGATTTGCACTCTTTTAATTCTTGAGCAAGTGATGTGTTTGCTTTCTTTAATTGCTTTTGAATCTTTTTGTTTTCTTCAGTATCAAGTTGTAAATTTACAATTAAAGCAACAAGCACAACACGCTCATCTTCACATTCTTTAGCATTTTTGGTCAGCCTGATTATCATTATCACACATATTTGATGAATCATGAATAACATTACTATCATCCTTTTCCACTACACATGTGTCGTTAATGGATTCAGGTTGCTTAAAATGCTGTCTTTCATTGGCAAACACATTATAGTCAGTAGCGTATTGTACCTTTTCCAATGGCTCAGCATCAGATCCTGAGTCTGTAGGTAAGACCTCTTAAATCTTTGCCATGAAACTGTAATGTGCTTCCAGTTCTTGTTCATTGACTTCTTCATCCACGTCCTCTAGCCAATCATCTTGCTCTGCTTGTAATGGAACACCTTTCTCAGCTTGTTTGCACAACAACATCTTTTCCTTGCGATAAGTGTAATCTTTTACCCTTTTTGATTTCCTGCACTCCTTAGCAAAATGCCCAAATTCCTTGCAATTGAAACATTGTATCCCCGCAACAGTCACTGTCTTTTGATTCCCAAATTGACCAGTCTATTTTTCATTTACGTATCTTGGAGTAGTATCTACATTCTTGTTTATGGAGTTAGAAGAGAATCTAAGGTTATAGTTGGTAGGTTTGCATAGCATTTTAAAGTACTTTGCAATGAGTGCCAAGTTTTTTTGCATCTCTTTATCTCTCTGAGCTTGTTTTGGATCATTGTCTTCTTCAGAAGCTGACTCAGATGGAAGTGTGATTGGTTTAGCTATCTCATTGCCTTTGTGTCCGGTTGATACATGAGATCTAGTGGAAGATGATTGTTTTGATGATGGTGCATATGACTTGTGAGGTTTTGGTTCTTGATAACAAGTATCTGGATATTTTTAAGCAGCAACAACAAGTGCTAGTGGATTTGCATTCCTAGTTATCTTCTCAACAAAAATTTCATTAACTTCTTTTACTACTGTTTCAGAATGTCAAAGAGCTTGTGATAGGATACTGTGTCTAAATTTTGAGTTTGCTTGACAATTGTCACAAATCTTGACCATTCTGGTTGAAGTTGTTAAAGAAACTGAACATTCACTTGCATAGTAGCAACTTCTAACTGGTTTCTTACCATTTCATTCATCATCTTGTAGAACCTAGAGTAGTACGACTCAATTAACTCTCCATCTCTTGAAGTAAATCTACCAAACTCCCAAAACAAACCAGTATTGACATCCTGCTTGTTAAGAGATTCACCCTGTTGTAGCCTTTCAATGGCTATCCACATATCATGAGCTGTCCTGCAAGCATCAACAGTTGAGTAAATTTCATCCCCAATTCCAGTCAAGAGCAAATGAATTACTTCTTTTCCAGCATCATAATGAGCTTTGTTTTCAGGAGTGATGTTCGATAATGTCTCATGAATTGTTTGTTCTGGAACTACTGGAGATTCATCTGTTGCGGGTTGACCTGGAATTATGATATTAGAAAGCTTATAAGGACCTTGTACGATGCATTTCCTCAAGGCTTCACCGTTTGGTTTTGTATCAACATATCTCATGAAACGTGATTGCCACTGAGCACATCTTCTCGTTGCAAGCATTGGTGTATGGTCTCTTGAACCAGCAGCCATGATGTTGTTATGCATTTGACTGTATGTTGCGTTTGTTGTGATTGAAGTAGTCATGATGAATGATTGATGTGTTATGAAGTAAAAATGATTTTATAGGATCTTAAGTAGGTAAAGTGATGTTGTTGTGGATTGTTGTTGGTGAAATCATTGTTGTAATTAAAGTATTGGAACTCTTGTTAATGATTGTTGAGCTAAAATGACTAATGGTGAAAAACTTGGAACTTAGAATGATTAACGGTTGATTAAAGCACAAACAAGGACTAACAGTGTAATACAATTTCAACTTTGAGGATAAACAGTAGTTAAATAACTAACAAAGGGCGAGTGATGAATTGATCATGAATTCCAGGGACCAAAATTGCAAATTTTGAATTTTAGTTTAATAAACAAATACTTCCCGCTCAACAGTAGCTTCTTCTTCGTTGAAATGTCTTAAAATATAAGATCAAGTATTTTTGCTCTCTCAGACTCGTGTCGTTATTATCGACCAAAAACAAACACACTAGGATGATCGTTGAAGGACCGCGAACAACCAAAACTCGAAACCCGCAAACCGTGTGGAAACTAGAAGGCGGGGGGGGGGGGGGGGAGGGGTT
>BQNB010149173.1:10000-16204 GCA_026074375.1 Tanacetum coccineum | reverse complement strand
CCTAAACCCTAAACCCTAAACCCTAAACCCTAAACCCTAAACCCTAAACCCTAAACACTAAACCCTAAACCCTAAACCCTAACACCTAAACCCTAAACCCTAAACCCTAAACCCTAAACCCTAAACCCTAAACCCTAAACCCTAAACCCTAAACCCTAAACCCTAAACCCTAAACCCTAAACCCTAAACCTAAACCATAAACCCTAAACCTTCATAGTTAAAAAAAGAATTTTTTTGTTGGAAAACTTTTGTAAAAATTATTTTTTATAGTAAACCCTAAACCCTAAACCCTAAATCCTAAACCCTAAACAGTAAACACTAAACCCTAAACCCTAATCCTTAAGCCCTTCCTATACCTCAAACTGTAAATCCTAAACCTTAACCCTAAACCCTAAACCTAAACCATAAACCCTAAACCTTCATAGTTAAAAAAAGTTTTTTTTTGGTGGGAAAACTTATGTAAAATTTAATTTTTATAGTAAACCCTATACCCTAAACCTTAAACCCTAAACCCTAAACCTAAACTAAAAACCCTAAACCGTCAGAGTTAAAAAAAAGTTTTTTTTGGCGAGAAAACTTGTGTAAAATTTAATTTTATAGTAAACACTAAACACTAAACCGTAAAACCTAAACCCTAAACCCTAAACCCTAAAACCTAAACTCTAAACCATACACCTTAAACTGTCATAGTTAAAAAAAGAGTTTTTTAGCGGGAAAACTTGAGTAAAATTTAACATTTTATATTAAACCCTAAACCTTAAATCCTAAACCTTAAACACTAAATCCTAAACCCTAAACCCTAAACCCTAAACCCTAAACCATAAACCCTTAACCCTAAACCCTATACCGTAAATCAAAAACACTAAACCCTAAACCCTAAACCTTCATAGTTAAAAAAAAGAGTTTTTTGAAGGGAAAACTTGAGTAAAATTTAACTTTTATAGTAAACCCTAAACCCTAAACCCAAATTCCTAAACAATAAAACCTAAACCCCAAACCCTAAACCCTAAACCTTAAAACCTAAACCTTAAACTTCAAACAGTAAACCCCTAAACCTTAACCCTAAACCCTAAACCTAAACCAAAAAGCATAAACCTTCATAGTTAATAAAAGAGTTTTTTTGGCGGGAAAACTTGAGTAAAATTTAATTTTTATAGTAAACTCTAAATCCTAAAACATAAATCCTAAACCCTAAACCCTAAACCCTAAACCCTAAACCATCATAGTTAAAAAAAGAGTTTTTTGTCAAGAAACCTTGAGTAAAATTAAATTTTTATAGTAAACCCTAAATCCTAAATCCAAAACCCTAAACGCTAAACCCTAAACCCTAAACCGTACCTTAAACAGTAAACACTATACCCTAAACCTAAACCATAAACCCTAAACCTTCATAGTTAAAAAAACAATTTTTTTAGTAGGAAAACTTATGTAAAATTTATTTTTTATAGTAAACCCTAAACCTAAAACCCTAATTCCTAAACCCTAAACGCTAAACCCTAAACCCTAAACCCTAAACCCTAATCCTTAAACCCTTCATATACCTTAAACAGTAAATCCTAAACCTTAAACCCTAAACCCTAAACCTAAACCATAAACCCTAAACCTTCACAGTTAAAAAAAGAATTTTTTTGGCGGGAAACCTTGTGTAAAATTTAATTTTTATAGTAAAACCTAAACCCTAAACCTTAAACCCTATACCCTAAACCTAAACCAAAAATCCTAAACCTTCATAGTTAAAAGAAAGAGTTTTTATTGGCGGGAAAACTTGTGTAAAGTTTAATTTTTATAGAAAACCCTAAACCCTAAACCGTAAATCCTAAACCCTAAACCCTAAACCCTAAAACCTAAACTCTAAATCATAAACCCTAAAGCTTCATA
The DNA here is from genome assembly GCA_026074375.1 of Tanacetum coccineum. NCBI lineage: Eukaryota > Viridiplantae > Streptophyta > Magnoliopsida > Asterales > Asteraceae > Tanacetum > Tanacetum coccineum. The sequence continues at coordinate 14,326 of BQNB010149173.1, read as the reverse complement.
GTTAAAAAAAGAGTTTTTTAGCGGGAAAACTTGAGTAAAATTTAACATTTTATAGTAACCCTAAACCCTAAATCCTAAACACTAAACCCTAAACACTAAACCCTAAACCCTAAACCCTAAACCCTAAACCATTATAGTTAAAAAAAGAGTTTTTTAATAGGAAACCTTGAGTAAAATTAAATTTTTATAGTAAACCCTAAACCCTAAATCCTAAACCCTAAACGCTAAACCCTAAACCCTAAACCATACCTTAAACAGTAAACCCTAAACCTAAACCATAAACCCAAAACATTCATAGTTAAAAAAAGAATTTTTTTGGTGGGAAAACTTGTGTAAAATTTAATTTTTATAGTAAACCCTAAACCCTAAACCATAAATCCTAAACCCTAAACCCTAAACCCTAAACCCTAAAATTAAATTTTTATAGTAAACCCTAAACCCTAAACCCTACACCCTAACCCCTAAACCCTAAACCCTAAACCCTAAACCCTAAACCCTAAACCCTAAACCCTAAACCCTAAACCCTAAACCCTAAACCCTAAACCCTAAACCCTAATCCTTAAACCCTTCCTATACCTTAAACAGTAAATCCTAAACCTTAAACCCTAAACCCTAAACCTAAACCATAAACCCTAAACCTTCATAGTTAAAAAAAGAATTTTTTTGGCGGGAAAACTTGTGTAAAATTTAATTTATATAGTAAACCCTAAACCTAAAACCTTAAACCCTAAACCCTAAACCCTAAACCCTAAACCTAAACCAAAAACCCTAAACCTTCATAGTTAAAAAAAAGAGGTTTTATTTGCGGGAAAACTTGTGTAAACTTTAATTTTTATACAAAACCCTAAACCCTAAACCCTAAACCATAAACCCTAAACCCTAAACCGTAAATCCTAAACACTAAACCCTAAACCCAAAACCCTAAACCTTCATAGTTAAAAAAAGTGGTTTTTGGCGGGAAAACTTGAGTAAAATTTAACTTTTATAGTAAACCCTAAACCCTTACCCAAAATCCTAAACAATAAAACCAAAAAACCAAACCCTAAACCCTACACCCAAAACCCTAAACCCTAAACCCTAAACCCTAAACCCTAAACCTTAACCCTAAACCCTAAACCCTAAACCCTAATTCTTCATAGGTAAAAAAAGAGTTTTTTTGGCAGGAAACTTGTGTAAAATTTAATTTTTATAGTAAACCCTAAATCCTAAAACATAAATCCTAAACCCTAAACCCTAAACTATCATAGTTCAAAAAAGAGTTTTTTGGTAGGAAAACTTGAAGTCGAAAACCCTAAACCCTAAATCCTAAACCCTAAACCCTAAACCCTAAACCCTAAACCCTAAACCCTAAACCCTAAACCCTAAACCCTAAACCCTAAAACCTAAACCCAAAACCTTAAACCATAAACCCTAAACCCTAAACCTTCATAGTTAAAAAAAGGAGTTTTTTTGGCGGAAAAACTTGTGTAAAATTTATTTTTTATAGTAAACCCAAAACCGTAAATCCTAAACCTTACACCCTAAACCCTAAACCCTAAACCCTAAACCCTAAACACTAAACCCTAAACCCTAAACCCTAAACCTTTATAGTAAAAAAGCAGAGTTTTTTTGGCGGGAAACTTGAATAAAATTTATCTTTTATAGTAAACCCTAAACCCTAAACCAAAAACCTAAACAATAAACCCTAAACCCCAAACCCTAAACCCTAAACCTTAAACCCTAAACCAAAAACCATAAACCCTAAACATTAAACCGTAAAACCTAAACCTTAAACCTTAAACCCTAAACCTAAACCGATAAACCTAAACATTCAAAAGTTAAAAAAAAAGAGTTTTTTTGGTGGGAAAACTTGTGTAAAATTTATTTTTTATAGTAAACCCTAAACCATAAATCCTAAACCCTAAACCCTAAACCTTTTTCGTTAAAAAAAGAGTTTTTTGGCGGGAAAACTTGAGTAAAATTTAATTTTCATAGTAAACCCTGGACCCTAAATCCTAAATACTAAACCCTAAACCCTAAACCCTAAACCTTAAACCCTAAACACTAAACCCTAAACCTTAAACCCTAAACCCTAAACCCTAAACCCTAAACCCTAAACCCTAAACCCTAAACCCTAAACCCAAAACACTAAACCCTAAACCCTAAACCCTAAACCCTTAACCCTAAACCCTAAACCCTAAACCCTAAACCCTAAACCCTAAACCCTAAACCCTAAACCCTAAACCCTAAACCCTAAACCCTAAACCTAAACCCTAAACCCTAAACCCTAAACCATAAACCTAAACCTTCATAGTTAAAAAAAAAATTGGCAGGAAAACTTATGTAAAAATAATTTTTATTGTAAACCCTAAACCGTAAATCCTAAACCCTCAACCTTCATAGTTAAAAAAAGAGTGTTTTTAGCGGGAAAACTTGAATAAATATTAACTTTTATAGTAAACACTAAATCCTAAACCTAAAATCCTAAACCCTAAACCCTAAACCCAAAACCCTAAACCGTAAACCCTAAACCCTAAACCCTAAACCCTAAACCCTAAACCCTAAACCCTAAACCCAAAACCGTAAACCCTAAACCCTAAACCCTAAACCCTAAACCCTAAACCCTAAACCCTAAACCCTAAACAACCCGTAAATTCCTAAACCCTAAACGCTAAACCCTAAAACCCTAAACCGTAAAACCCAAATCCTTAAACCGCCTATACATAAAACACTAAACCCTAAACCTAAACCAAAAACCCTAAACCTTCATAGGTTAAAAAGAGTTCTTTTTGCGGAAAACTTATGTAAAAGTAATTTTTATAGAAACACTAAACCCTAAACCCTAAACCCTAAACCCTAAAACGTAAACCCTAAACCCTAAACCCTAAACCCTAAACCCTAAACCCTAAACCCTAAACCCTAAACCCTAAACCCTAAACCCTAAACCCTAAACCCTAAACCATAAACCCAAAACCTTTATAGTTAAAAAAAGAGTTTTTTTTGGCGGGAAAACTTGTGTAAAATTTAATTTTTATAGTAAACCCTAAACCCTAAACCTTAAACCCTAATCCCTAAACCTAAACCAAAAACCCTAAACCTTCATAGTTAAAAAAAAAGTGATTTTCTGACGGGATACTTTGTGTAAAATTTAATTTTTATAGTAAACCCTAAACCCTAAATCCTAAACCCTAAAACCCTAAAACCTAAAATCTAAACCCTAAACCTTCATAGTTAGAAAAAGAGTTTTTTAGCGGGAAAACTTGAGTAAAATTTAATTTTTAGAGTAAACCCTAAACCCTAAATCCTAAACCCTAAACACTAAATCCTAAACCCTAAACCCTAAACCCTAAACCCTAAACCCTAAACCCTAAACCCTTAACACTAAACCCTAAACCCTAAACCCTAAACCCTAAACCTTCATAGTTAAAAAATAGGTTTTTGGCGGGAAAACTTAAGTAAAATTTAACTTTTATAGTAAACCCTAAACCCTAAACCCAAAACCCTAAACAATAAAACCTAAACCCTAAACCCTAACCCTAAACCCTACCCTATTACCCTAAACCTTTAAACCCTAAACCCTAAACCATAAACCCTAAACCCTAAACCTTAAACCCTAAACCCAAAACCCTAAACCCTAAACCTCAAACCCTAAACCCGTGACCATAACCCAAAACCCTAAACCCTAAAACTTAAACCTTAAACCCTAAACCCTAAACCCTAAACCATAAATCCTAAACCCTTAACCTTAAACCCTAAACCTAAAACCTTAAACGCTAAACCCTAAACCCTAAACCTTAAACCTTAAACCCTAAACCCTAAACCCTAAATACTAAAGCTTAAACCCTAAACCTTAAACCCCAAATTCTAAACCCCTAAACCCTAAACCATAAACTTGAAACCCTAAACCCTAAACCATAAATCCTAATCCCTAAACCATAAACCCTAAACCCTAAACCCTAAATCCTACTACCCTAAACACTAAACACTAAAACTAAAACCCTAAAACCTTAAACCCTAAACCCTAAAACCTAAACCCTAAGCCCAAAAACATAAAACCTAAACCCTAAACCCAAAACCCTAAACCCTAAACCCTAAACCCTAAACCCTAAACCCTAAACCCTAAACCCTAAACCCCAAATCCTAAACCCTAAACCCCAAACCCTAAATCCTAAACCTTAAACCGTAAACCCTAAACCTTAAACCCTAAACCCTAAACCATAAACCCTAAACCTTAAACCTTAAACCCTAAACCATAAACCCTAAACCTTGATAGTTAAAAAAATAGTTTTTATGTTGGGAAAACTTGAGTAAAATTTAATTTTTATAGTAAACCCTAAACCCTAAGCC
>BQNB010149173.1:0-7500 GCA_026074375.1 Tanacetum coccineum | reverse complement strand
TGTAAACGATCACCAAATAAATTAAGGTTTACATCAACCAAGTAAGGAATAATTATTTTGAGAATAATTATTGTACTTTGAGTATTTTATTTTTATTGGTCGCGTAAAGGGGTTACGTTTCGCGATAAATACATTTGGACGCACCCCGGAAATACCTAGACTACCTAGACTCAAACCAATACCCGTCTTAAACACCTAGACATAAAAATTTACTAATGTCTTGCATTAATACCTCTTGGTTCCCGAAATTGGGCAAGAAAACTCACAACAAATCGTCCCATGTGGATTTATTAACTAGCAAATCCCAAATCTTGATCTTTAAGTACATGTACATCCTTGTTCCATTAAATATTGTACAATGTCTCCTAAAGGCTATATACACCTTGGTTTAATGACTTGCTTGGCTTCTTTGGTGTTAACTCGAACACCATCATACATGTACACAAATCTTTGAGATTTGCCTAATCAAACTCAATCTTGTACATCACCTAGGTAATTAAAACATGTACTAAGGTGGTTTAACTCAAAACCATGTGTGATCAACTAGAAATCCTCTAAACCACATTAAGTAAGGGCCACGGTTTGGTTCTATAGGACTAAGGAAGTAAGTAACAATTTATTGTCCTATTATATACACACTCATAAGCTCACTTATACTTTTTCCAATACCCTTAAACTCTCCCAAGAAAAGGCCACACCCGTTTATACCCTCTTGCATACGGTCCTCACATTACCGAGCACACACACCCACATTTCCCTTCTAAGGACACAAGGTACGCTTAAGATCGCATATAAGGGTGTTAAGAGAAGTATACGAGTCTTGAAGCTTGGGACTACACGCGTTTAAGGTGCAAACGATTCGGGTTTGCTTCACAATTCGCAAATAAGACACTAGGACTATAGTAAGTCATTCTATGTCCTCTACATCGTCTTTCATATTCATATACCATTTATTGAATGCTAATTTCCGCGTTATATTTTGAGTTTAAAACCAAGGATAAAACGGAAACATTCATGTTCGACCCCATGCATGTTCACGCCCCTTCCCTTATCACAATGCAAACCTTGAAGGCCATACACATATAACTTTACGTAAACTAATGAAGTTAAACACGAAGAGATGGTGTGGGTATACAGTGTATACAACATTACTAACGATTGCATGTAGCGGTCACGACTAGAAAATGCTAGGCACTCTTGGTTGGTGCTAGACAACTCGACGAGTCATATATCACACTAATAAAACCATGCGGGCCTCACTAGGACTTCGCAACCACCCTTCGTGAGCCCCCAAGCCCATAAAGCCACGAAAGGCCAGGGACGGCTTATTCACGAGCTTAAAAGACTTATAAGAGATTTATGAGCCTAAGATGAGTTAGTGGACCTTAAAGGAGAAAACCTGAACCATTAGAACGCCTATCGGGTTCCATCAAGCCCAACACGAGCCCAACGCGAGCCCAATAAGCTAAACAGCTTATCCGAGTGCTTATACGCACCTTAAAGACTTAATAAAAGACTAAGACCTAAATGGACCCTTTGTATTTCTTTGAAAACCAACCGAACCCTTAACGGCCTCCTAGCCCATCTAACGTGCCCTAAAGGAGCAAAATAAGCTCACAATAAGCTCGAGTAGCTTATTGGTGATCTTATGAGGCTTAATAAATCAGCTTAACGACTACAACAAGGTATCGACCTGCCATGGGCCGAACCAATTGGGTTGAAAACTTATGGATCAAAATGGGCTCGAAAGCCATTAACCAATGCTTATTGGCTTATTTCCAATAAGCTGAAAACGAAACAGATTAAGCTAATGAAACAATGGTAAATAAGGCTAAAAAACCTAAGGAAACATTAAGACCCTATTCTGCGGAGTTAACTATTAGTTCCGTAAGCCCAGTAAGCTCAAAATAAGCTCCCAATAAGCTCACCGAGCTTATATAACTTAACAAGCCCCGTACGGCTTATTCAAGGTTTTCGACTTATTTAAAATCGTATTGGACCCTTGATAAAGCTAAAACGACCCTTAACGGCCCAATAAGTCCCGTTAAGCCAAAATAAGCTCAAAATGCTTATTTATAAGCCGAATGGCTTGGTTGGCTTATTTTGGACTAAAAAAGGCAAATGCCAATTGTCGGGATTTAATGGGATTGAAAATGCGATTTTTACAAGTCGGGGGACTAAAACCGTAAAATGCCGAAACCTAAAGGATTTAATTTGTCATTCCTTGTATTTCAATAACTCCAGGGACTGATATTGTAATTAACGAAAAGTATAAGATTAAAACTCATTACTTTTCAAAAACTATAAAACCATAAGGATCTAAGTTGTAAACTTCTAAGATTAAAGGACAAGTTTATGACTTTCTTTCTCGCATCTATAAAGTATTACAGCGTAAATGTTAATTACTTTTATAAACCTAGGCACTGAAGTGTAACAACTAAAAACCTACGGGTACGTTTGTGAAATAAAAGTGAATAAATAAAACACTTAACACGTCGGTCGAACCATAAGATATTCGGACATCGAACGGGATTAATAACAAGTTAATAAATAATGTATATTTATTAATAATGATTTCACGTTTATCGAGAATCATCGAAAGTATAAATGCAATGATCTTGTGTGTCATCACACAGGTGATAACGGTATATATAAACTTAAAATAGAATTTAGTTTATACAATGAGTCGTTAGTTTAAATGTGTAAACTAAGACTTGACCGTACTTACTTAGGTACTTAACGGTGTGATCCACTACCTACTTGGATACTTGTTATCATACAGAGAACTACCGGCTAAGGTGAGTTCATAGCCCCATGTTTTACAATTATTTAAATGATTACATCCTTGGGGTGAGAACATGCTTTGTTATACAAACTGGACCGAATGTAAATTTTTATGCCATGATTACGTTTTTCCTAAGTTACATAAACCCCTTTTATGTCCAATAGATCATGAACTGTTAATTGCATAAGACGTGATTGGGCAATTACATTGATGAGGCGCGAATGTTATAATATGATCTATTAGGGATTGACAATCCCCGTTCGGGTGACTAGCTATCACTGGGAACGAACGCATACCATGTCGAATTTGGGATGTTGCAGGGTTAGCACATCATTCACGGACACCATTGCAAATTATAATTTCATTCATATCCTTCGCGCCTCGTTTCCCATGAGCTTTGAAACGTAATTACTTTTTTTACTAAAATGATGTTTGCATCTGTGCTTAATCATACACTTGGAAAACTTGGCGGTCCTACCATTGATCTACATAAACCTATGAATACACCAAACTTTATGTTTGACGTTTTAAGCATTTTTTCAGGTCAATAAGGCACGAGTGCCATGATACATTGGGAAGTCAATAATTGAAGAGTTAACACTAAGATTTAGGGTCTTGTTCACTTTGGGACAATCGTTTATAAACCGGAATCGTTACCTATTTTGTGAACCATTTGAACCATGAGCTTATGTAACAAACAAGTATGTTGTTAATCCAATGTATCTTTTTCACCACAAACGACACGTTTAGTAGTCGTTCTCGATCTTGTCTATTGACCCAAAAAAATTAAACGCCTTCTGGAAGTCAACATTCCGCTGCATACCAGATTTGAGTGTTTAAACCCTAAACCCTAAAACCTAAACCCTAAACCTTAAACCCTAAACCCTTGACCTTAACCCAAAACCCTAAAGCCTAAACCTTAAACCATAAACCCTTAACCCTAAACCTAAAATCCTAAACCCTAAACCCTAAACCTTAAACCCTAAACCCTAAACCTTAAACCCTTAACCTAAAACCCTAAACCATAAACCTAAACCCTAAACTCTAAAGCTTAAACCCTAAACCCTAAACCCTAAACCCTAAACCTTAAACCCTAAACCCTAAACCTTAAACCCTAAACACTAAACCCTAAACCATAAACCCTAAACACAAACCCTTAACCCTAAACCTAAAATCCTAAACCGTAAACCTAAAACCCTAAACCTTAAACCCTAAACCCTAAACCCTAAACCCTAACCTTAAACCCTAAACCTAAAACCCTAAACCCTAAACCCTAAACCCTTAACCTTAAACCTTAAACCCTAAACCTTAAACCCTAAAGTCTAAACCCTAAACCCTAAACCCTAAGCCCTAAACCCTAAACCCTAAACCTTAAGCCCTAAACCCTAAACCCTAAACCCCAAATTCTAAACCCTAAACCCTAAACCTTAAACTCTAAACCCTAAACCCTAAACCTTAAACCCTAAACCCTAAACCCTAAACCCTAAACCCTAAACCCTAAACCCTTAACCTTAAACCCTAAACCTGAAAACCTAAATCCTAAACCCTAAACCTTAAACACTAAACCTTAAACCTTAAACCCTAAACCCTAAACCCTAAATTCTAAACCTTAAACCCTAAATTCTAAACCCTAAACCCTAAACCCTAAACCCTAAACCCTAAACCCTAAACCCTAAACCCTAAACCCTAAACCCTAAACCCTAAACCCTAAACCCTAAACCCTAAACCCTAAACCCTAAACCAAAAACCCTAAACCATAAACCCTAAACCCTAAACCCTAAACCCAAAAACCTAAACCCTAAACCCTAAACACTAAACCCTAAACCCTAAACCCTAAACCCTAAACCCTAAACCCTATAACCTAAACCCTAAACCCTAAACCCTAAACCCTAAACCCTAAACCCAAAACCAAAACCCTAAACCCTAAACCCTAAACCCTAAACCCTAAACCCTAAACCCTAAACCCTAAACCCTAAACCCTTGACCTTAACCCAAAACCCTAAAGCCTAAACCTTAAACCATAAACCCTTAACCCTAAACCTAAAATCCTAAACCCTAAACCCTAAACCCTAAACCCTAAACCCTAAACCCTAAGCCAAAAAAAGAAAACCTAAACTCTAAAGCCTAAACCCTAAACCCAAAACCCTAAACCCTAAACCCTAAACCCTAAACCCTAAACCTTAAACCCTAAACCCTAAACCCTAAACCCTAAACCCTAAACCCTAAACCCTAAACCCTAAACTCTAAACCTTAAACCCTAAACCCTCAACCCTAAACCTTAAACCCTAAACCCTAAACCTTAAACCCTAAACCTTAAACCTTAAACCCTAAACCCTAAACCCTAAACCCTAAACCCTAAACCCTAAACCTAAAACCCTAAACCCTAAACCCTAAAACCCTAAACCCTAAACCCTAAAACACTAAACCCTAAACCCTAAACCCTAAACCCTAAACCATAAACCTTAAACCCTAAACCCTAAATGATAAACCCTAAACCCTAAATCCTAAACCCTAAACCCTGAACCCTAAACAATAAACCCTAAACCCTAAATCCTAAACCTTAAACCCTAAACCTTAAACCCTAAACCCTAAACCCTAAACCCTAAACATAAAACCCTAAACCCTAAACCCTAAACCCTAAACCTAAAACCGTAAACCGTAAACCCTAAACCCTTAACCTTAAACATTATACCCTAAACCCTAAATTCTAAACCCTAAACCCTAAACCCTAAACCCTAAACCCTAAACCCTAAACCCTAAACCTAAAACCGTAAACCGTAAACCCTAAACGCTTACCCGAATCCCTAAACCGTAAACCATAAACCGTAAACCCTAAACTCTTAACCTTAAACCTTAAACCCTAAACCCTAAATTCTAAACTCTAAACCCTAAACCCTAAGCCCCAAACCCTTAACCCTAAACCCTAAACCCTAAACCCTAAATCTTAAACCCTAAACCCTAAACCTAAAACCCTACTACAATAAACACTAAAACTTAAAGCCTAAACCCTAAACCCTAAACCCTAAACCCTAAACCCTAAACCCTAAACCCTAAACCCTAAATTATAAACCCTAAACCCTAAACCCTAAACCCTAAACCCTAAACCTTAAGCCCTAAACCCTAAACCCTAAACCCTAAACCCTAAACCCTAAACCCTAAACCCTAAACCCTAAACCCTAAACCCTAAACCCTAAACCATAAACCCTAAACCCAAAATTCTAAACCCTAAACCCTAAACTTTAAATCCTAAACCCTAAAACCTAAACCCTAAACCATAAACCATAAACCCTAAACCTTAACCCTAAACCCTAAACAGTAAACCCTAAACCCTAAACCTTAAACCCTAAACCCTTGACCTTAACCCCAAACCCTAAAGCCTAAACCTTAAACCATAAACCTTTAACCCTAAATCTAAAATTTAAAACCCTAAACCTTAAACCCTAAACCCTAAACTTTAAACCCTAAACCCTAAACCCTAAACTTTAAACGCTAAACCCTAAACCATAAACCCTAAAACCTAAATCATAAACCCTAAACCCTAAACCTTAAACCTAAAACCCTAAACCCTAAACCCTAAACCTTAAACCATAAACCATAAACCATAAACCATAAACCCTAAACCCTAAACCCTAAACCCTAAACCCAAAACCCTAAACCTTAAACCCTAAACCCTAAACCCTAAACCCTAAACCCTAAACCCTAAACCTTCATATTTAAAAAAAAGATTTTTTTGGCGGGAAAACTTTAGTAAAATTTATTTTTTATAGTATACCCTAAACCCTAAACCCTAAACCCTATACCTTAAACCCTAAACCCTAAACCCTAAACCCTAAACCCTAAACCCTAAACCCTAAACCCTAAACCCTAAACCTTAAACCTTAAACCCTAAACCCTAAACCCTAAACCCTAAACCATAAACCATAAACCCTAAACCCTAAACCCTAAACCCTAAACCCTAAACCCTAAACCCTAAACCCTAAACCCTAAACCCTAAACCCTAAACCCTAAACCCTAAACCCTAAACCCTAAACCCTAAACCCTAAACCCTAAACCTTAAACCCAAAACACTAAACCCTAAACCCTAAACCCTAAACCATAAACCCTAAACCCTAAACCCTAAACCCTCAACCCTAAACCCTAAACCCTAAACCCTAAACCCTAAACCCTAAACCCTAAACCCTAAACCCTAAACCCTAAACCCTAAACCCTAAACCCTAAACCTTGAACCCTAAACCATAAACCCTAAACCCTAATTCCTAAATCATAAATCCTAAACCCTAAACCCTAAACATTAAACCGTAAACCCTAAACCGTAAACCCTAAACTCTAAACCCTAAACCCTAAACCCTAAACCTTAAACCCTAAAAACTAAACCCTAAACCCTAAACCCTAAACCCTAAACCCTAAACCCTAAACCCTAAACCCTAAACCCTAAACCTAAAACCTTAACCCTAAACCCTAAACCCTAAACCCTAAACCCTAAACCCTAAACCCTAAACCCTAAACCCTAAACCCTAAACCCTAAACCCTAAAACTTGACCTTAAACCCTATTACCCTAAAAACTAAACACTAAAACTTAAACCCTAAACCCTAACCCTAAACCCTTAACCTTAAACACTAAACCATAAAACCTAAACCTTAACCCTAAACCCTAAACCCTAAACCCTAAACCCTAAACCCTAAACCCTAAACCCTAAACCCTTGACCTTAACCC
>BQNB010149172.1:0-16204 GCA_026074375.1 Tanacetum coccineum | reverse complement strand
CCTATTTATAGCCGAAATTCTTCTCTCTTGGACTTGCAGCTGTGCTTTCTTTGTGAGAGACTTCAAAGGTGTTTTTGTTGTGTGAGAGTCTTCCAAAAGCTAATCTCAGCCATCCAAATCAACTTGTGCTTCTTTTGAGTCAATCTAAGCCATCAAATTAAGCTTGGGGAGTGGTGGGATTGCCAACTTGACAATCTTATAGGGCTGAGGGGTTTAGTGAGGTGAGGGGTAAGGTTTATCCAAGGTTTAATTGGGTTGCAGGGTAAAAGAGGGTGGAGAACACCCGTGACTTGTGGTAATGGGGTTTAGAGCTTTTGGGCGGGAAATATTGTTTTAAGGTTAACAGGGTAAGGTTTGGGTAAGTTGGCAAATTTGGTCCCCCAAGTTGTCTTTTCTGCTTCAGTTTCTCGGAGTTGACTCTGACTTTGTCGGGGTTGACTTTTTGGCTTTGTTTTGGCTTCGTCTTTTCACACTTTTCTATTTCGTGCTCAGTTTTGTCGTTTTTGGCTTTGTTTTTTATCCTTTTCTGAATATTCGTTTCCTGCATAATACAAATACAAAACAAACATATATTTGGCAATTTTTGTCTGTTTTTGGTCATTTAAGTTCGTTTTTAATGGAAACAGGTATGTATAATTAAGCACATACCAGTCTTCCAAACTTGTTTTGCGCGTTCCAACTAATAAAGATACTCCAGTGAGGGTGCTTTAAAAATTTCATAAAGACTATTTTGTTTTGTGTAATCATATGGTTTAACAAAATCTTTATTCAATTTTGATCTACTCTCGTTATCAAGAGTCATGGTCCCTTCCCTGTCAGGGGCAAATCTGTTTGCAGGATCAGAAGTATCATATGGGATCTCATACAAACAGGGCTTATCAGATTGAGCTTTCTTGAGGTACCTTGGATTAGCAAAGGTTGGTCTACCATTATATGTCGAGCATTTGGGTGCTAACATATGAATGGTCTGAATTGACTGATTACGAGTATAAACAATTTCGTTCAAAAACTTTAACTGTTTGTCCATTTCAATCATCTTGTCAATGTCTTTATCTTCCTTAACCTTTAAATCCGAAATGACCTTTGTGTTCTCTTTGAGATAACCTTCCAGTTGTGACTTTGTTAAAAGACTCTTTTTGACTAATTCATCGTGTTTCTGATTGAGAACTGAAATTTCATAGGCTTTAGTTTTCAAACCTTCTTTAATTTCAATGTCTTTTAAAGCTAATAGTCCTAGAGTTTCATTTAACTTTGTTTGAAGAATCTCATAATCAATCGTCCGGTCATTAAAGGCTTTGTACTTCTCAAACTCATTCTGTTTGTTCTGAAGTGCAATCAGACAACTATCCCGACAACTAATAGCCTCCCCCAAAGCACTATTGGTTTCATCAAGGTTAGTTTTGCACTTTTCCAATTCTTGAGTCAATGATGCGTTTGCTTTCTTTAATTGCTTTAAAATCGTTTTGTTTTCCTCAGTATCAAGAGTTAAATTTGCAATTAAATTAGCAAGCGCAGCACGCTCATCAGCACATTCTGCAGCATGTTTCTCAGAATGTTGTCTTTCATTGGCAAACACATTCTTTTCATCATTGTTTTGTACCTGTTCCAATGGCTGACTAGTAGAACTGGATTCTTCAGGTGAGACCTCCTGAATCTTTGCCATGTAACTGTAATGTGCTTCCAATTTCTGTTTATCAATCTCTTCATCTGATACAATCCCACTGCTTGTTTCATCTCCTGAACTTGTAACCGATGATTGAACCTCTTGAACCTTGCACTTTTGAATCTGCAACTGTCTTTCACTCAACTTTTTCAACGTCATCTTAAGCTCTTGCTCATGACATGCTCTTTCTATTATACATTGCTCAATGGAGTTCATGTTCTGGATGATTGTTTCCTTGAATGTGTGAGCTGTCATTGTAGTGTAATCTCTGAAGATTTCTTTTACTTCTCGATCTGATGAAAAAGATCTTGAATAAATATCGAGAGGCTTTAACAAGTCAGAGTTAATGAACCTTTCAAACTGTACTTTGATCACACTTAGAGCGGATTTGGAATCCATCTCGTGAAGTGTTTCTACATTAAGAAGTATTTCTATGTTATTCATGTGTTGAGATAACTGAAACTTGAAGGTTCTAACACTATCACCAAAGAGTTGTGCAAAATCTTGTTGATACAATATACAACTAGAGAAAGTCTGTCTTTTGAGAAGTTGAGTGTTGATTTAAGTGCATTTAATTTAGGAGTTTTCTTTGAAAATCTTTGCTTGCATCTGCAGTTTTTGTATCTCTGGTTTTTTTAAAACTGAACCCGAAGATGAAGTAACCTTTGTTCCCATTTTATCGAGAATTATGAAGTGTCAAAATTTTGTTGGATCTTAAGTGGATATGATGTGATTGATGTTGTGGTTTTGAATACAATAGACGTTCACGGGATTTTACAGGTTGAAGTTGTTTGAAGAAATTGAACATCACTTGCATTGTAGACTTGCAAGTTTTCCTTGTCAATTCATTCATCAGTTTTATAAAACCGTTTTTTGAGTAAGACGACTTGGCCAGTGGATTCTCCATACTTCGAATGTAAACTTCCCAAATTCCCCAGAACAGATTGGTCGTTTATAACTTGTACGTTCAATGAAATTCACCTGTTGTAGCCATTCAACGGCTTATCCATTCTCATTCGCTTTTACAATCATCAACAGTGGAATAATATCATCTCCAATACCAGTTAAAAGCTAAAAATTGCATCTTTTTCCATAGACAGAAAGTGTTCTTGATCTCTGGAGTCATGTCCAATACTTTTCAATTGTTTGTATGCTGTTAAATTGTCAGGATTACTGTAACACCCCCCCCCAAAATCAGGTAGCACGAAAGTAACAATTGGGTGCTACTTCAAATACAACTCAAGATATTAGGAAACGACCATAAAATGGACGTTTAAGCAACATTTCATTTATGCCATAGCAAAAATATCAGAGTTCATACATTAGGTCCCATAAGTTTTAAAAGTCATAAACATTCTAATAAACAAAGCTTGCTTAAATACCAAAAGATGACTTAAGTTTTTAAAGATAATAAAAGTTGCATAAACTTTAGATAAAACACAGAATCCGTCTTCATTGATATCCACCACGGCTCCCGTCCAATCTTCATACCCTAGGACCTGAAATTACATGCTAAAAGTCAACACAAAGGTTGAGTGAAATCATAGGTTTATCAGTAAAAAGGATGGACCACAAGATCGAAGTAATAGTAGACTCTGAAACACATTCAGTAGTCTAAAAACAGGTATTAATGCACTAAGCTCATGACACCGAAGCCTTAACGTACTTCAATCAATAGATTGGATTGCCCCACAAAAGTAATATAGGATGCTTGCCAACACCCGGACACCTCTAAATGTTAAATGCACCTGATCAAACTAGTGACCCAATGAAAGGGCGGGATTGTCAGTCCGATAAGATCTATCCAAAACACTATAGCGCACACGATAAAATAGCAATTGACGGTTCATGATTAAGCTAGGGACTTCACGGCATAAGGTAACTTAGGCATTAATAATAAATCATGCAGAAATCTGGATAGCATACACTTTGAAAAACACTTGTGTCCAATAGTTCAAAATCCGTCGAGCTGATCACAAATCAAGACTCTAGTATGTGTGATTTTTATGGATTATAAGAGAGAGAGAGATATGTCAGAATAGATAGAGCGGATGGATTACTAGCAGATCATATCACTAGGACAGTATCATAGTGTTGGAGCCATATGACTGTGGGTTTATATAGTGTTTCTACTACATGACCTACAACCCTACCTGGCTATGCCAGACCGCAAGTATAGCCCATACTATCAGCAGTACCAGCCTCTGCCGCCACAGTATCAACAGCAACAGGATGATGACGAGTAGTGTCGAGATGGCACAAGTTGGTTGTGTGACCGCATGTTTTGGGTCACTTATGTTCTGAAAACAATTTCTTTCAAAACATTATTATTATTATTATGGTGTGTAAAATGCCTCTGTTGGCATTAAAACTATATTATCGTACCTTCTATTAATAATTAATTAGGATTATTATTATTTGTTTGCGCAAATGTTTATATTTGTAACAGGAAGAAGAAAAAGAAAGACGCGAAGCAGAAATGACATGAACCAAAGATTCAGAATATCAAACACAATTGAAAAGTATTTTTTCACTTTCCCATTTTATTTTTCTCTATAATATTTTCACATTGAGGACAATGCTCATATTAAGTATGGGGAGGAGATAAACTGGAAAAGTTAGAATTTTTAAGAAAAGTTAAAAGAAATTTTTGAAAATAACATGTTATTGATCACATTTAAGCAATCTGACTCTGGATTGATAACATTACTAGCATATTTATACCATCTAGAAAAAAATTATGAGGTTTAGATCTTAAGAATTCAGGTATCCATCTTTGATACCTAAGATGATTTTATCTTTAGCTTTCCCTCGATTAAGATGAGCAATTGCAAATATCCTCATCCGTCGTTACACTGTGTATTGTAGTTTTGTCACCTTTCCTCGAGTATTGGTGATCATTTAAATTAAATGAGTGTGCCCGGTGATTAATTATTCTAGAACTTGTGCTTGAAATCTTTATGAGACCGCAGTAGGAATACGTTCGCGTGTTATAAACATTTATTGATTAAGAGGTGATAAAAATATAAATATAAGTAACCAATAATTTTGTTCGAAATGATTTTTAATTAAATTATCTGAAATTTTATCCGTCCGAATTGAAGAGCTTAAATGTTGCTATTATATGCAAAGAAGTGTGTTTATCTTAAGTATGGGGGAAAACAAGTTTTCCCCTTGAGAAGTGATATATCATGTTAAAAAAAGGGAGGAATAGTATAGTTGGTTAAATTACGGATAAGATAGATTATGATTTACTTATAAACCTTTTTTTACAAATAATAAATATTATCACTAAATAATATTACCTCTTTTTATGTTTATGTTTGGTGCTTACATCACGTCGGTGAAGTTTAGTTTCTTATACAAGCTTATGGTAATTTGAACATTTCATGACTGCGCGTATGAGTGACTTTCGTTTACTATCTATTTTACCAAATTGAGCGAGTGTGAAAAAGAATCTTATCTATAAAAATTTATAAATTGCTTTGTCGCGTTATCTATGCTTATGATCATTAATTTCTTTTACCAAACGAAATTCTTTCGCTTTGATTGCTTAAGGGCAAGCAATAAGCTAAGTATGAGAGGATTTGATAACGCTTCAAATATACATAAAATATCCCTCGAAAATACACTAAATATATACGTTAAACATGAAATAATAAACTACAGCTGGAATCCTGTTATCCTATTTATTCCCATAATGAAGGCTCAATTGTTTGAAAAAGTGGATGCTCATATAAGATCAAAGTGATACTACTACTTATAAGTCGAGTGGCCCCCTAACAACCTGCTTGACTGATCTTATTGCTTGTTTGTTGTGTAATATTCATTTCAGGACCAAAAGTGATAAAAAGGACTAACGATGCAAACAAATCCAGTTAAATGCACTAACGGTCGTTACAAGAAGAATCTAGAAGAGAATTCAGTGGGGCGCAAAATTTATTTTGTGCGGCGTACTTCAAGACAAAATAAATGCCATTCAATTACACACCAAGTGCGGTGCACTTTTTCCCAAGTGCGACGCACTTTCAGCATCAGTTACAGAAATATCATCAAGAGCATAATTATTATGCAACTCTTGAGTTGCCTAATCATTGTACCTGCTACTACCTTCAACCTTATAAATAGGACATGAATTTTGAGAACAAATCATCTCATTTTTCATCTCTTAATCATCAGTTCTCAATTCCTAGTGATCTTAGTAGTTCTAAGGAGGTTTTTGAAGGTTAACCATCACCTTCATCACTTTCTGGGTAGAGAAGGAAGTAAAGCATAGCTGAATCTCAGAAAGTTAGAGTTGCTAGTATTACTAGGTGTTACTTTATTCATGGAAGGAGTTGTAAGATTTGGAACTTTACTTTTGGAATTTGGTAAATACATGTTTCTATCCTTTGATAATATGAATGTTGGATTTATCATGATTGTTATAAGTGTTTGTTATATATATGTTGAGTAGATTAACATGTTTGGTTAGGAGCTATATGATTATTATGGATCAAACTATGGACTCTTTAATCTTTGTTAGATCACCACTTATCCTGGATATAGGTCGAAAGACTCCAGTTAAGTGATTGATTTCCAAGTTGTTTGTCTGTGACAACTAGACCTTAGCCTTGTGAGGATTGACAAAGTAAACGAACATTAACCTAAGTAAAAAAGGGTTTAACACTAAACCACGTGTCTAACGAACTTGGTTTAGCAAGTTTATAGTACTCATTATTAAACACGAATCAAACTTAAAGCATTTTCATAATAAAAGATAAAGGCCAAAACGGTTTTTCATTATGAACAATAGATAATCTTTCTAAATAACTAAACATTCTTAAATTGATTATAATTACATTCATGAATCATTCATCTACTCAAGTTTATCCATAATGTTTCTTGTTCCTTAACTAAACATGTCCTTATATCATTGAATCAGACCATTATCTTTAGATCGTGACAGTCTATAAGATAATCCCCTTTTCGTAAAATTATTGACTTTTTCTAAGAATACCCAATCCTGTGGAACGACTTGGTCTTACCTAAAAAGATTACTAACTCATACGAGGGATTACTTTTAACTCGTGGTTCCATCTAAATTGGTAATTCTAGTATTATAAATTTAAAGCTTTTGAAACACATCATGTTATACAAGCAAGAAGGAACTAAGGTTTTCTAGTTGGTTTAGGGTTTTCTTGAAGTATTTAGGGTTATATACTTGTGTTGATCTTGTGTATCATCTTCATTCATCTTCCTAAAGTCTTCTATAAACCCTAAACTATTCAAATTATTCATTTCATAATTTATATACTTGTTATTATGTTAATCACCACATAGGGTTTGTTTTTATGGTTTATAAAATATTGCAAGCATGTAGTAAATATGAACCTCATTTATAATTAGAGAAATGATGATCAAAATGCAAGAATACACTTTATATAAGTGTTGGGTAATTTATAAGTTTAGTTTATAAATTAATTTGGTGAAAGTTTAATTACAAAAGTTATATATAAATTATCATGAGAACTTTACATGTAAAATCATTATGGACATGAATATGAGGACCTAAAATATGTAAAACATATGGTATAAATTAAGGTAGAGGACTTGTACTAATTAATCAAGTTGTAATTTATAAACTAGTTATAAATTACGTATATATAAATACCTACTGTTTTAATGTTTCTGTTAGAATTCAAAGTTCATAAACTATGAAAGCATTTTATTATGATATTACATTTAATAAGGAATCCAATCATGTAAAGAACTCAAAAAACCAAGCTATAACGAAGAAGTTATGATATTTACAAGATTACGATAATTTAATATATAAAAGTGTTTTTGTAAAAGTTATTTTATAAAAATAGCTACTATTTCAGGTCTGGGAAAAATGTAAAAATATTTTATAATGATAGTACATGTCATGAGCATTCCAAGCATATAAGAAATTCGAAAAACAAAGTTATAACGAATGAGTTACGGGTTTTGAAAGATTTAAAGTTATAAAAGTAATTTTATAAACAATATGAATTTATTGTTCCAACTCAGATTTTTATAAAAACAGTGAATATTTTATGTAAATATTTTATCTCGTCACAAATCTATACATATAAAGAACAAGTGAAACAGAGTTAAAATGAGCAAGTTACGTGTTTTTTAAGATTTCGGATAAATAGAAATTATAAAAATAAATAAATTTTTATAAATAATTTTTTGTAATTTTTATAACAATTAACATTCTGTTAGAAATATAAAAAGTAGTTTTCGGGTCCGTTTGGGCTATAAAAACCGTAAGAATTATTGTCGTATCGTTTATATAAATATTTTATAATGATAGTACATGTCATGAGCATGTCCAAGCATATAAGAAATTCGAAAACACAGTAATCACGAATGAGTTCGGGTTTTAAAGATTTAAAGTTATAAAAGTAATTTTATAAACAATATGAATTTATTGTTCCAACTCAGATTTTTATAAAAACAGTGAATATTTTATGTAAATATTTTATCTCGTCACAAATCTATACATATAAAGAACAAGTGAAACAGAGTTAAAAAATAGCAAGTTACGTTATTTAGATTTCGAGAAATAAAATTATAAAACTTAAATAAATTTTTATAAAATACATTTTTTTGTAATTTTTTAGACAATAAAACATTCTTTTAAAATATAAAAAGTTAGTTTTCGGGTCCGATAGGGCTATAAAACCTGTCAAGAATTATGTCGTATCGTTTAATATTAATTAAATACGAATTTAACTTTATAAATATTATTTTATAAAAAAATTAAACTATTTATATAATATCATTATATAATCAATAAAAATATTAAATAAAGTATTATTATCAAATAATCAATTGTTGGACAAAGATAGCATTTTATTTTACAAGTACAAATACATATACCTTTATTTAACAAAGTACAATTTAAATATTGTTTTGACATTTTAATTTAAACAAAAACTAATTAGGTGGTGGTGTAACTATATAACTTGTGATGTTGATTTATATTAAATACATTATACTCATACGACCTATAATTAATTAGGTTACACTCGGATTCCGCGAGACATTTCACCTACTTGATTTAGATAATCAATCATTCACTTGAGGTGAGTTCATAGCCCTATTTTTATACGATTCCAAGATTTACAACTCTCGGGGGTGAGAAACATGCATTATTTTACATTTGGATGTAAGTACACTTTAACAAATTACGAGTTTGCCTAAGTAGCTATAATCCACCATTTCCATGAATCATGAACTGTTAATTACTATATTGTAAGCGCGAATGTTATGAATAGATCTATTTGGGATTGACATCCCCATTCGGGTGAGTAGAGCTCACTAGTTTCAGAGGTACCAAAACAACGAATGTATACTGTGTCGGAACAATTTGGATGTTACGTGTTGAACATCTACCAAGGGCACATTATTGGCATTAATTTGCAAACATATATGTTTGTAGCATCAGTGTCATTGAGCTTATGCATTTCCGTTTATAAAAAAATTACATTTGAATATTGTATGTTTACAAGTCCTTGCACTCAAAAATCTGGCGGTCCTACTTTATACATTTACTAAACATGTGTAAATTCACCAACTTTATGTGACATTTTTAAACTAAGTATTTCCTCAAGTCAATAAGGCAAGATCAAGGATACATGTGGGTCAACATTTTGGAGTCCACATTATCATAAAGATTTAAGTGCATTACATTTTGGAGTATTTGTTATGTATTAAAATCTTTACACTTTTCAAGGATGAACAAATTAATCTATGGGCTTTTGTAACAAACAATTTATTTAATCCAATGTATCATTTTCAAACGACTCATATAGAGGTCGTTCTCATATCTTGTGTTGTTGACACTTGATGTACCTCCATCAACCCATGATTCCGTTACGCACCCTATTTCGGGTGCATAACATATTGTATATAGAGCCAAGGTTATAGAGAACCAGGTCAAAAGTTTTTACTTGGACTATAACCGATTTCACAAACATTGCATCATACAAATATTTTTCACGGGACATACATACACTATTGAGTTGCATTAGTTGGTTAGACTAGATGCTTTCATGATTTATATACGTGTTTATATTATATTATGTATATACTATACTGGTCTTATATAATATACTTATATAAGTTTATTTTATTGTTTCAACAGTCATGTCATCATCCACAGTTACCTACACATCCGTTTATACTGATTTCGAGCCATGGATATTCCAGTGGGTTTCTGACGATGAGCTAGTGGCATCGGATGCCGCATCACAGTCCCCGAGACAGGCACCACCATCTCCAGACTACATGCTTGGTCTTGAGCACCCACCTTCACTAAACTATGTGCCTGGCCCTGAGGAGCCAGAGTAGGCACCGCTTTCTCCAGACTATGTACCTGAGCCTGAGTACCCAGAGTACTTGGCACCATCTAACGTTGAGGCACCTATGGAGGATCAGCCTTTACCAGATGATTCTTCACCTACAGCCCTATCACCGAACTATGTTGGTGACTCCAATCCGGAGGAGGACCCTGAGGAGGATCATGCCGACTATCCTGCCGATAGAGGAGACGATGATGATGATGAGTCATCTAATGATGATGATGAGGATGATGATGATGTTCATGATGATGATGAGTAGGAGACTTCTGAGGATGAGGACGAGTAAAAGGAAGGGAATTCAGCTCTGACCGACTCTTTTGCTGTACTGGTTGACCACCCTATTCCCTCAGCTGAGGATACAGAGTCATTTGAGACCGACGAGTCTGCACCTACACATGTACCATCACCTAGACGTCGCACGGTTAGGATGTCCATTCAACCCCCGACACCGATGTCAGCTACTGCTGAGGCACTCATCGCTGAGTATGCTTCTGCACCTACTCCACCATCACCACCACCATCTCCACTTAGTCCACTATCATCCCCATTTTCCCTGATTCCCTCACCACCCTTACCACTAACATCACCACCTACTACTAGCCCTGCATATGCTGAGGCACCATTAGGCTACAAAGCAGCCAGGATTCGGTTAAGAGCTGCATCACCATCTACCCACCATCCATCAAAGATACCATTACCACCCCTGTTACTACCATCTACTTCACACAGAGATGATACTCCGAAGGTGGACATGTTGCTTTGGAAGAGAGCTCACTTCACTGCTCCCGCTTCCAGATTTGAGGTCGGGGAGGGTTCAGCTGCTGCTAGACAGCCGGTATTGGATGTTACTACTGTGGATGCCACCCCTGGACATCTTGTGTCTAGAGAGGTTGGCTATGGGATTAAGGATTTTTAGGATGACATGGTTGGGTATATGGAGGAGAGGGCACCGACCACTGTTGAGGGCTTGAGCCAAAGAGTGACAGATATTTCCACTACTCTTGCTCGGGATACTCATGAGATACATGTTTGATTGGAGGACGCCCAGGATGACCGAGCTTTTCAGAGAGCCCGAGTCAACACATTGTTTTAGAGGACATGATATCATCTTCACAACAGTTGTTAGTTGAGGAGCGAGAAACTAATGCACCAGGCAGGCATGAGGGACAAGGCCTTGAACCTGCATACCGGCTGTACATGCTGGAGTCACAAGCATATCGAGCTCATGTTCAGACACATAAGACTCATATTCAAACACGGGATGCTCGTATTAGATCACTGAAGACTCTAGTTGCAACATTGGTGGCTCAGTCTTCGTCACTGCAGACAAGGTTGACTACAGCTCTTGGACGTATTCAGACACTAAAGGCTAGAGAGCCAGCACGCACTGACAACCCAGAGGATGCTAGCAGTATGCTAGTTGTATTGTATTCATTTGTTAGCCTATCCTGTATAGCCTGCTAAGTTTTATGGGTAACTCCCAGCTAGTAGGCTGCAGAGATTTTGTTCATCTTTTAGCTATCTTGTATGGCATGTTAAGTATTATGGGTAACTCCTAGCTAGCATTGCCTTATGACTATATTTCTATTTTGTATCTTATTGTACTGGTCATTGTAACCAAGCTATCATGTATGATTATCGACATTGTTATATATGGATGTTGATTTATTTATGTCATTGTTGATTTCCCTTCAATTGTATATCTCGCTATGTGTTGTGATCTCATTATATTTACTTTGCATATCTCATGTCATGTTTATGATTGTATGAAATCTAACGTGTATTATAATTTCTAGTGATTTTGAAGAAAATGCAGCCAAAGAAAATAACCACCACCCCTGCACCTATGACTGATGCTCAACTTAAGGCACTAATTGCCCAAGGAGTTGCTAATGCATTGGCAGAAATTAAAGCAAACAAAACCAGTAGAAATGGTGATGACAGCCACGATTCTGGAACTCGTAGCAGAAGGACAGAGCGAGCTGTTCGTGAGTGCACTTACAGTGACTTCCTCCAATGCCAGCCCCTAAATTTTAAGGGTACTAAAGGAGTTGTTGGTTTAACTCAGTGGCTCTAGAAAATAGAATTTGTATTCTACATAAGCAACTGCACTTTTACAAATCAAGTCATGTTTGCTACATGTACTCTTCAGGGAAATGCTTTAACATGGTGGAACTCCCATGTTAAGACTGTTAATCATGAGGTTTCATATGGGATGACATGGAAAGCATTGAAAAAGATGATGACTGATAATCACTGCCCAAGAGGCAAAATTAAGAAGCTTGAGATTGACCGTCGAACCTAAAAGTCAAGGGTAGTGATGTGTTGAGCTATAACCAATGTTTCCAAGAGTTGGCATTGATGTGCCAGAGGATGATTCCCAAAGAATCTGATGAGGTTGAGAAGTATATCGGTGGTCTTCCTGACATGATCTAAGGAAGTGTGATGGCGTCTAAGCCAAAGACAATGCAGGATATAATTGAGTTTGTAACTGAACTGATGGATCAAAAGATCCGCACTCTTGCTGAACGTCAAGCTGAAAACAAAAGAAAGTTTGATGACACTTCAAGGAACAACCAAAACCAACAGCAGCCTTTCAAAAGGAATAATGTGGCACGAGCCTATACTGCTGGTCATGGGGAGAAGAAATCGTACGGAGGATCTAAACCTCTGTTCCCTAAATGAAACTATCATCATGATGGACAGTGTGCTCCCAAGTGCACCAATTGTAAGAGGATTGGCCATCTGGCCCGAGACAAATACAAAGCTAGACCTCTGCGACCAACATCCAGAGACCCAAGGCAAAAATCAAAGAGTTCTACTTGCTTTTGAGTGTGGAGCTTCGGCCATTTCAAGAGTAATTTCCGCGAAGTTAAAGAACAAGAATCAGGGAAATCAAGCTGGGAATGGTAATGTTTGTGGCAAGGGCTTATGATGTGGGCACTACAGGGACAAACCTAAACTCCAATGTTGTCACGGGTACGTTCCTCCTAAACAACCATTATGCTTCAATTTTGGTGCCGATAGGAGTTTCGTGTCTACTGCATTTAGTTCTTTGATTGATATCATCCCTACTACACTAGACCATGGTTATGACATCAGTTAGCTGATGGTAGAATAATTTAGGTTCATACACTTATACGGGGTTGCACTTTGAATTTTCTGAATCATCCATTCAACATCGACTTAATGCCTGTAGAGATGGGTAGTTTTGACATCATAATTGGCATGGACTGGTTATCAAAATATCATGTTGTAATCGTTTGTGACGAGAAGATCGTTTGTATCCCCTTTGGAAATGAAATCTTAATTATTCATGGTGACATAAGCAACAACAAGCACGGGTCTCGATTAAACATCATCTCGTGCATCAAAATGCAAAAATATTTGCTGAGAGGATGTCATGTCTTTTTGGCACATGTTACCGCAAAGAAGGCTGAAGACAAGTCGGAGGAGAAGCGACTTGAAGATGTACATATTGTTCGAGATTTCCCCGAAGTATTTCTCGAGGACTTGTCGGGTATTCCACCAACCTGACAAGTGGAATTTCAAATCGATTTAGTACCTGGTGCTGCACCCTGTAGCACCGGGGGGGGGGGAGGAAACGGTGCCTATCCGATTGGCTCCCGTCCGAGATCAAAGAATTGACGGATCACTGCAGGAACTTTCCAACAAAAGGCTCTATAAGACCCAGTTCCTCCACCTGTGAGCTCTGGTCTTTTTGTCAAGAAGAAGATGGATCATTTCGGATGTCAATCGTTACGAAATTAAATAAGCTAACGGTGAAGAACCGTTATCCGCTTCCAAGAATTAATGATTTATTTGATCAACTTCAAGGGTCGAGTGTCAACTCAAAGATTGACCTGGGATCGAGTTATCATCAACTGAGGGTTCATGAAGAAGACATCCCGAAGACCGCATTTAGAACTCGATATGGACATTATGAATTTCAAGTTATGTCGTATGGTTTGACAAACTCACCGGCTGTATTTATGGATCTCATGATCGGTGTGCAAGACCAATACCTGGATAAATTTATGGATGACTTATTTGAATATATACTGATCTATTCAAAGACCAAGCAAGAGCACGAAGAGCATCTCAAGTTAATCTCAGAATTTCTTAGGAAGGAGGAGTTGTATGCAAAATTTTCTAAGTGTGAATTTTAGATTCCTAAAGTACAGTTCCTTAGTCACGTGATTGACAGTAAGGGCATTCACGTGGATCCAGCCAAGATCGAGTCAATTAAAGATTGGGCAAATCTCCTAATCAACCAACCGAGATCCATCAATTTTAGGTCTTGCAATTATTATCTAAGATTCATTAAAGGATTCTTAAAGATCGCCAAATCAATGACCAAGCTAACCCAGAAGAAGATCAAGTTTGATTGGGGTGACAAATAAGAAGCAGCTATCCAACTGTTGAAAGAGAAGTTATGCAGTGCGCCTATCTTGGCTTTACCTGAAGGAGCTGAGAACTTTATTGCTTATTGTGATGCTTTGCAAAAGGATTAGTTGTTTTCTTAATGTAAAAAAAGAAGGCTGAATGCATATGCATCACGACCAACTAAAAATTCATGAGATGAATACACACTCGTGAATTAGAGTTGAGGCATAGTTGTTCGCTCTAAAAGATTTTGGAGGCGCTATCTGTATGGGACAAAGTGTACCGTGTTCACTGATCACAAAAGTTTACAACACATCCTGGATCAGAAGGAGTTGAACATGAGGCGACATCATTGGTTGGAATTGCTCAGTAATTACGATTGTGAAATTCGTTATCACCTGAGGAAGGCAAATGTAGTGGCTGATGCTTTAAGCAAGAAGGAACAAAGAAGACAATAACGGTTCAAGCCTTATGAATGACTATTGGTTTGTATCTTCCACAAATAAGAAGCTCAACTGAGGCAAGAAACCAGAAAAACCTTGGGTTGAAGATGTGAGTATGTGATGAAAATTTAAGGGAGAACACCCCCAGAAAGAAAAATTTTAAACTGCGTGTTGACGAAACGTTGTGTTTGAATAATAGAAGTTGGTTGCCATGCTGTGGTGATCTAAGGACTTTGATTATGCATGAGTCCTACAAATCAAAATATTTTATTCATCCGGGTTCTGACAAAATGTATCAAGACATGAAGAAATTATATTGGTCTCCTAACATGAAAGCCGGCATAGCCACTTATGTTAGCAAGTGTTTGATGTGCTTAAAGGTCAAAGCTGAACACCAAAAACTATCTGGTTTATTGGTGCAACCTGAGATTCCTCAGTGGAAGTGGGATAATATTACGATGGATTTTATCACCAAACTCCCAAGGACGTCAAGTAGTTATGATACCATTTGGGTAATTATAGACCGACTCACCAAGTCTGTACACTTTTTACCAATGAGGGAGGAAAATAACCCAATGGAGAGATTGACAAGAATGTACTTACAAGAGGTGGTTACGAGACATGGAATACCAGTCTCAATCATTTGTGACCATGACGGTAGATTTACGTCAAATTTCTAAAGGTCGTTCTAGAATGCTTTGGGTACTCGTTTGATATTAGTACTGCTTACCATCCGCAGACTGATGGACAAAGCGAAATAACTATTCAGACACTAGAAGATATGTTATGCGCTTGCGTGATAGACTTTGGAAATGGTTGGGATAGACACTTACCGCTAATTGAATTCTCATACAACAATAGTTACCATACTAGAATTAAGGCTGCCCCATTTGAGGCACTTTATGGTTGGAAGTGTTGATCACCTGTTTGTTGGGCCGAGGTAGGAGATGTTCGGCTCACCAATCCAAAAATTATTCATGAGACAACCGAAAAGATCATTCAAATCAAAAGCAGAATTCAAGCCACTTGTAATCGTTAGAAGAGTTACGCTGATGTGAGGCGTAAGCCTTTATAATTTCAAGTTGGTGACAAGGTCATGTTGAAGGTATCACCTTGGAAAGGGATTATCCGTTTTGGCAATCAGGGAAAGTTAAACCCCAAGGTATATTGGACCTTTCAAGGTGTTAGCAAAACTATGAACCATTGCTTATAGACTCAAACTTCCTCAACAACTAAGCAGGGTTCATAGCATGTTTCACGTATCCAATTTGAAGAAATATTTATCCGACGAGTCGTTTGCAATTCCGTTGGATGAAATACATATTGATGATAAGCTT
>BQNB010149171.1:0-10503 GCA_026074375.1 Tanacetum coccineum | reverse complement strand
TCACATGCTAATCTAAACACTTGGCAAAAGCTTGTGAGCTTAATATGTGTCGTAAATTGCTTATTAACTATGACTATGTTATAGTTATTACAATGACTACATTTGGAGGTGCTTGTCTTTTCACATAGAGGTGTTTGTCTTTTCACATGGAGGTGTTTGTCTTTTCAAGTTATTTCAGTTTCTACATTTAGTAACACATAGGCTTAAATAAACACTATCATCTCAGTTGTTGTATATTAGACTCTTGATATACCACCCTCACATTAAGTGGCATTCATATTCCATAATCAAGTCACACTGAAATAAACTTTATAAGTTTCAAATGTATTGACAAAAGAAACTTACAGCGACACTGAGCCATGCACTTTCCCAATCACATGTCAACATTTTTCCCCATATTGCATTCCATTTTGTATCACATTTGGTGGAACTACAACCTAAGAGAAAAGAATGCAACTGCCTATATCATAACACGGGGTCGATTCTTGGATTTGGCTAGTTTCTAGAGAGAGAAACACTTGAGAGAGTTTTCTAGAGAGAGAAAATGTGTTTCTTTATAAAAAGAAAGTAATGACTACTTGCCTCTTCCAAAGTTGGAAGAGGCTTATATAGTACTTACAATATACTGGGTATTCGTACCCGACTTAAAACCGAAAAATGTACTATTAACTATTAAACTACGAGCTATAATAAACAGTAAAATACACGGGGTGACCGAGTCTTTTTCTAATATCTAACAAAATATCTTGAGCCGTATCGCACATGAAAATTCTTTCATATTCTTTTTTGGGTAAAGCATTGTATAAAACCATTTTTGCTTCATTATTTTTTGAAATTATTTTCTTATGGTTTACGTCAAATTTTTCATAAGTGATGATTACATCCTTACCATCTTTATCTTTGATGGTAGGTTTGTAATTACAATAAACTAAAATATACCAAAGATCAATATCTTTAGACTTCACATAAGTTTCAAAATGGTTTTTCCAATATATAAAGCAATTTGCCTCAAAGATAGGTGGTCGTTGTATAGATTTACCCTCTTTGTAGTTTTTCAAATCCATAATCGTTTTAAAGATTTAAAATACAATATATTTTAAAAACTTTGGTAACCTTGCTCTTGATACCAATTGTGGAAAACTAGAAGGGGGTTGAATAGTTTTCTTGTTTTAAATTGTATTTTTCAAATTTTGTTATGAACTTATGTTAAGTTTGCTCAATATTGATACTTGATGTACAACAAATAAAGCAAGTAAAAGTAAGAGTTAGAAGGATTTAACCAAGACACAAGTATTTACAGTGGTTCGGCTACAAGGATATCTTCCTTGCCCTACTTCACTCCCCAAGTTACCTACTCGATAGTTCGTAAACACTAGTCACCAATCTCCTTTAATCGGCGGAGAAGCCTCACAACGTTGCTTACACCTTTTAACGGTACAAAGCTATATACCGGATTCTTCACAAGGTAGAATCAACCCAACAACACTACACTTGATTTACAATGATAATGAATACAACTACAACTATTAAATGATGTACAAGATTCAGCAATATGAACATGAAGGTGCTATGGAGATGCGAAACAAGATTCTTGGAACTTGATCGTCTCAAAGGGGTGTTTGGCAATTTCTTCTTTGAAGAGAATTACCTATAAAATGCTAAATAGAACTATGCAAGATTAGAGAGAATGATCAGTAGATTAGAGGATTTCAAGTTAGAAAGAGGTGAGTGAAATATGAGAAATGGCTTGGTATTTATAACCCAAAAGTTGTACTGCAGGCCAGTTTCGCTGGATCTTTTGTAGAACAAACTGTCCAGTATATTGCAACAGAACCGGTGTACAGTAACAAAATCCTAATTTTGATTTACAAAATCTTGTGAGATCATGTGTAATCTTGTATGATTTCCCTAAGGTATGCTTCAAATGATGATGTTATCCATGATGTAAATAATGGTTTGCATAATTTACTTATAAATCAAAGTAATGCTAAAAATAGAAAATGTAATGTTTATGTGTTAGCTTAAGTAGTTTACTTTCATATATATTTTACTAATTGTTATCAACAAAACATGAAAAGATCGTAAAATGAAATAAACGTTTTCATCGGTTTATTTGTATTACCAATATGTTAGGAAGTTTCTTAGGGGTCTACATCCTACATGGAGAGCAAAGGTTACGTCGATTAAAGAATTAAAAGATCTGTCATCACTAGTTCTAGACGAGTACATCAAGTTGTCATGGAAAAAAATTCTGAAATCTATAAAGGCAAAAAGAAAAGAGTTAAGTCCATTGCCTTGAAAGCTAACAAAGAGTCTAGTGATGACAAAACTTCAACATCCAGAAGCGATGACGAAGAATATGCAATGGCCGTGAGGAACTTTAAAAAGTTCCTTAGAAGAAAGGGTAAATTTGTTAGGCAACCTCATGAAGAGAAGAAGTCATTCCGGCAAAGGGATGATAGGAAAGGCAAGAGTGATAGGAAATGCTTTAGATGTGGTGATCTGAATCATCTCATTGGAAAATGTCCAAATCCTCCATGAAACAAAGATCAAAAGGAGTTTGTTGGAGGTTGTTGGAGCGATAATGAAAATGAAGTCGAGGATAAAACCAATGATGAAACTTGTATCATGGCTCAATCGTCAAATGAGGTAACACTTGACTCTTCTTATTTTAGTGATAATGCTTTTTCTCTTGATGACAATAGTATGCAAATTGAATATGATAACTTATGTAAAATAAGCTTAAAAATCATCAACAAAAATAAAATTTTAAAAACTAAAAGAGATCTTTTAGAGTTAAATGAGAAAATTAAGAAACTTGAGAGAAACAAAGAAGTTGACATTGGTTGCGAGTCATCTCAACAACTTTGTTTAGAAAATGCTAAGCTTAAGAAAAATCAAGTTAAATTTGTTAAATTTGTTAAATTTGATAAAAGCATTAATTCACTAAGAGAATGTTGAATATTCAAAAGTTACCTAGTTGTAAAATAGGTTTAGGATTTGATAAAAGCAAAGCTTCAACAAGCGAAACAAAACCCATGACTTTTGTTGGGTCGACTGCTGAATTGGCAGGGGACGGATCCACCATACCTGGATCTGTGGATCCGTCTACCAACCAAAAAGTAGCAGAACACGTTTTTAGCCCTCATATGTCTTCGCAATCTGATTTTGTTAGTGTTAGAAAGAAACTAATACATAATAGCATTGAAAATTCAAAAAGACCAACTCTCAAAGCATCTCTTAAGAATGGTTTAGGTTATATCAAAATCAAGTCTAGATCTAAAACACCGGCACCTAGAAGAAATAATTCTTCTCAACAAAGACCCAACACACCTCAACCTAGAAGAAACTCTAGCGAACCAATTTATCAAAATCATTATCCTATGAATTGGAATAACAATCAAAATCAAGGTTTTGTACATATGGGAAATTGAATCCTATTCCAATATCCTAACCAAATGCAACAAATGAAAGGGATGTTCAACACTAACTTTTTTGGACCCATAAGATATTGGGGACCAAGCACTTGAGTTTGTTTTTTATTAATTAGGTATGCTTGAGAACTTGTTTGAAGCTGGACGAATGGATTAAAGATAGCGGTGGTTGCTCCAGATACATGACGGGAAACAAAAGTCTATTCTCTACCTACAAAGCATACAACGGAGGTAATGTTGTCTTTGGAAGTAACTTAAAAGGAAAGATGATAGGAAAATGTACTGTCTTTAATGACTCTCTTACTATATCAAACGTAGAACACGTAGATAACTTAGCTTTTAATTTACCTAGTGTCGGTCAAATTTGTGACAATAAGTGTAAGGTCTTATTTATAGAAGATGGTAGTGAAATAATTAAGGATTATAAAATCGTAGGAAACGAGATTATGAAAAATGGGTTATGCGTCATGAAATTAGGAAATAAGTCTCAATACAAATTATATCTCGCCATGGTAGTTGATAATTCTACATTATTGCATAAAAGACTTGGTCACACAAATATGCGTTTAATCCAATCTTTGTCAACCAAAAAATTGGTTAGAAACTTGCCTAAGATGAAATATGATAACCATTTTTGTGATGCTTACAAAATAGGAAAACAAGCTCATGCAAGCCATAAGGCTAAAAATATGGTTTTTGCTAATAGATGTTTAGAACTTTTACATATGGACTTATTTGGTCCATCTGCTATTAAGAGTTACGGAGGTAACTTATATACTTTAGTAATAGTAGATGATTATTCAAGATACACTTGGACAAATTTTTTGAAAACCAAAAGCGAAGCTTTTGAAAAATTTGAAATATTAAGTAAGAAAATCCAAAATCAATTAGGATGTTCTATAGTTGCTATTAGAACGGATCATGCTTGGGAATTTGATAATGAAGTACAATTCAGAGATTTTTGTGATGCACAAGGCATTACTCATAATTTCTCAGCTCCTCATACTCTACAATCAAATGGGGTAGTTAAAAGAAAGAATCATACATTACAAAAAATGTCTAGGACTATGTTAAATGAATAATCCATACCTCAAAAGTTTTGGTGCAACGCCGTTGACACTTCAACTTATATTCTTAATAGAATATTAATCCGACTAATTCTAGGAAGACCCCTTATGAATATATAGAGGTAGGAAACCTTCTTTAGAATATTTCAAAGAATTTGGAAGCAAGTGCTTCATATTAAATACTAAAGATTATCTAACCAAGCTTGACCCAAAGTCATACGAAGGTGTTTTTCTAAGATATTCTCAAAATAGCAAAACTTATATTATCTTAAATAAACACACCATGAAAGTCGAAGAATCACTCAATGTGACACTCGATGAAAGTCCCCCTCCTACCAAATTATCACCATGATGATGATGTTGGTGAAGAAGAAGCTATTGAAATAATATTAAAATAGTAAACAATAATAATGTTGAAGATGAATCCATAGAAGTTGACAAGGTCGTTAATACTAAAGAGTCTAAAAATCACCCATTAGAACAAGTCATAAGAAATCTTAATCAAGAACATTAAGATCGCAAGCCCAAAACCAAAGTAATATCTTTTGTTTCATCTCGACCATAAAACCTAAGAATGCCAATGAGGCATTAGGAGATGAAAGTTGGGCTGTAGCTATGCAAGAGGAACTAAACCAATTTATAGCTAACGATGTTTGGGATTTATTGCCTCTACCTAAGAATCAATCAATTATTGGAACTAAATGGGTGTATAGAAATAAGTTAGACGAAAATGGTATCGTGTCTAGAAATAAGGCTAAGTTAGTGGCACAAGGATATAATCAACAAGAACGTATAGATTATGAAGAAACATACGCTCCGGTAGCTAGATTAGAGTATATCCTAATACTTCTTGCTATTGCTTGTGCAAATGATTTTAAATTATACCAAATGGATGTAAAAAGTGCTTTTCTAAATGGTTTTATAAACAAAGAGGTTTACGTTGCTCAACCTCCAAGTTTTATTGATTTTCAAAAACCAAATTATGTTTATAAACTTAAAAAGGCTTTGTACGGTCTTAAGCAAGCTCCTAAGGCTTGGTATGATAGACTAAATGCAATTTTGCTAAAACATAAGTCTTCCATGGGAATGAGCGATAATACTCTTTTTACAAAGAAAATTAAATCACATCTCATCATTGTTCAAATATATGTCGATTACATTATATTTGGATCTACGTGTCAAAACTTGTGTGATGATTTCACAAAAATCATGCATGACGAGTTTGAAATGAGTATGATAGGAGAGTTGAACTTTTTCTTGGGTCTACAAATAAAACAAATGGAAGACGGGATATTTTTCAATCAATCTAAGTACATCAAGGAGATGTTAAAGAAGTTTAGGTTGGAAGATTCCAAACCAACCAAGACGCCAATTTCGACAGAGATCAAGCTCGCCAAGAATGACGAAGCCGACTCTGTGGATAGCACTAAATATCAAGGTATGATTGGTAGTTTACTTTATTTAACTTTAAGTAGGCCTGATATTATGTTTAGTGTTTGCTTATGTGCGTGTTTTCAAGAAAATCCTAAAACTAATTACATAAAAGCCGTTAAGCGTATATTTAGATATATTATGGGAACTACCCACTTAGGATTATGGTATCCAAAAGGAACCGGTATAGAAACTATAGTTTACGCCGACTCCGACCACGCGGGCGACAACGTTGATCGAAAGAGCACTAGTGGCATTTGTACGTTCATGAGATGTTGTCTAACATCTTGGTCTCTAAGAAACAAACTGCCCTTGCTATCTCTACGATCAAAACCGAATACGTTTCCGCCGGAAAGGCGTGTCAACAAGCACTATGGATCAAAAAAACTCTCATCGACTATGACATACAACTCGATGACCTTCTGATTATGTGCGACAATAAAGGCGCCATCGACTTAAGTAAAAACCCCATCCAATACTGTAGAACCAAATATATTGAAATTCGTCACCACTTCCTTTGCGAAAACGTCCATAAGGGCAACATTTCTATCAAGAAAGTTGAATCCGAAGATAACTTAGCCGACATATTAACTAAGCCTTTAAAACGCGAACTATTTAATTATTTTAGATTAGGATTAGGAATTATGGAACATATCCCTGATAGTGAATCTCCATCTTCCCAAAAATAATCGTAAGCAGAAATCTAATGAATAAATTAATCATTATTCAAAAGATGTTAATTCTCATTACACGTTCCAATTAAATTTTTGAATCTTAAACATAATCGAGATTAGGATTTTATTAGATTATGAAAATATCAATAAAATGACCATAGATATTTTCTAAGTCTACATGTACAACCGTTTGTGGTTATCACATGAAATTACAAAATTGATTGAAAAGATGAAAAGAATAATCATCGAATTACAACTCACACTTGTATTGATGATGTTTTATTACGTCTAACTGTTCATAATGCATATGTTATTAGCAATGGTCAAATACATGCTAAAAGTTAACACACTCCAAGTAGGATCGACTTCGTTGAAATTCCATCGGGAAGTTTACGAAAACTTCCACGTTATGCTCAAAACTTGGACGTCGATTTAAAAAATTTGTACACCCATCCCCTATAACATATATAAGTCACTCCAATTGCTAAAACAATAAAACCAACACTCTAAGTGCTCAAAATTGAACTCTGACCAGTTTTCAGCCATTGGCAGATCCACGGATCCACTATAGGGAAATCCGTCCCTTGTTTTGGTAGATCTATATGTCAGAAATAGCGGGTATATACGAGCTTTGAAAATTAAGGACCACACAATATAATTATCCAAACACTCCACATGAACAAAAAACACAAACCTTAATCCAAGAGCATCATAAATCGGCAAATGGAGCTTAAAATTTCAAAGATTAACAACAAATCATCATTACCAATGTAACAACCTGAGATTTACGACGCGGATGACGATCGCGAATTTGACGTCATAATTATTATTTTATAAGTTCATGTGAACGAACGTCGACTTTTAAAATTTTATTTGCCGTGAATAATTATTTTCGTATTTTATTCCAAACGAAATTTAGAAATTTTAATTTTTGATGTTTCGCGAGTCAACGTTTGACCGCGCGACTGTTAAGCGTTTGAGTATCGTAGAAATTTCGACGCGCTTCGTTAATATTTTTATGATAATAATTTGTATTTTACCGTCCTCGTCCCGAGTTAGCCGAAACCGAGTCAAAACTTTATTTTGACGTGAGTTAATATTTTATTAAAAGTTTTAAACCAAATTAAGTGTGACGGAAAATAAATTTAGTCACGAAGGTGTAATCCTGAGCCATGGTTGTCAGTTTTTATTTAAGTAAAAGTTGGCGTGTCAAAAATCTAAAGATAAAAAAGAGGGAAGGACTTGTTTTGCCAAATGGCCAAAGTACTAGAAGTATATAAACCATGTTACTTCCATTTTTAATCATAAAACACACACACTTTTAGTTTTTCACTCTCCCTTTCCACCTTGGCAGCCGGCTGCCATCGCCGAAAAACACCACCGCCGCCACCGGAAACCGCCATGGTCGCCGGAAAAATTACATGCAACCCGATCAAGTTATATTTTCTTAATCCCCTCGTTATTTCCTACGTTTTCCACCAAAAATATATAACATGCAATAAGTATTTTTGGAGTTAGAGTTCAGGTTTGATTTAACAAATTTCGGTTGAAAGGTGGTAGTAAAAGTGATAGATAAATGTTATTGGAAGCTTGATTTTTAATAAAAAGGTTCGGTTTTTGTTTTTGGTTTAGTCCGAAGTCACGGCTAAGAACAAAGGGGACGAGACAAAAACTTTTCTTGTTCGATCTTGCTATATATAGCATTGTAAGTATTTTACTTACTAGTTTAATCATTGTTTTTGTGATTCGATTCATTTTCAGTTGATGCATGCGATGAAATCCAATTGAATCTTGCGTTAGACTAGATTAGAAATGATATTGGATGATCAAAATAGGTTAGCTATGTGTATTTTGAAGTTGTTATGAAGCAAGAATGAGGTTTTAATGGGTTTCAAAAAGTGTAAAACTCGAGCAGAAAGTTTGGCTCAGAGTTCAAGGTTCGAGATTTTATAAAAACGGATTTTTAATGTAGAAATATGATAGAGTTCGTCCTAATGTACCTTTCGATAATTCAAACGTCCCGTAACTCCTTATAATGAAGAAGTTACGGCGAAAACAAGATTTGAAAATTTAAAAATGTTTCCAACAGCTATGGTAATTTAGTTGGTTACTGACAGAAATTTAAACGCTCGTTTTGAGCACTTTTGAGTCCGTTTCGGCCTTCCGGCGAAACACGAAAGTTGCTCGGAATGACGTTTTACTTTGCCGCGAGGCTTGCTAGTTTTAAAATCGAGTAATAACGGGCCAGAACCCAAGGTCAAATTCTGCTTTTTTATTAAAATATCATAGTTCATGCAGAAATTTGCAGGGGCATTTTGGTCATTTTCTGTCGAGTGTCGGGTCTCGGCTAAAACTAAAAAGTTGTCCGGAATGTCATTTTGCATAAAATCTCTTTTGAGTCCGAGTCGTGAAAATGTGATATAACGGGTCGTTTTGAGCGGGTCAGACATATATATACATAAAGTCAAAGTCAATTAAAGTCCAATGTTGACTTTGGAAAGTTAACGGGTTGATACAAGACTTGTTGGATGTTTATAAAATAATGAACGCTATTATTTTACGAGTATAACAATTTAGATTTAACGATGTTTTATGAACGGATATAATTATAAAAATAGTAACTTTAGTAACATACGGGACATAATCCTGATATGGATAATTAATAACCAAATTGAAAGTCGAAAGTTCGACGAGATAAATAAATATTATTATAAATATAATTGGATAACGGGACTTACTAAAAATGGCAGCTTTCCGAAAATAGCAACTTTCCAAAATAGAAAGTTTTCGATTAAGTTACGTATAATATAAATGAAAGACTGATCGTAACTCACTTACGTGAAGTTTAGGATCTAGGACGCGCAAGTGGATTTCTCATCACATGTGTATGTATATCTATATAGTTTTAATAGTTGCGATGTACGCACTATTCGATCGTACTTTATTGTATAGTAATCTAGCGACATAAATTATAGGTCGCGGTTGAGCTCGTTGTCGAGTAGTTCGTGATTGTTTCGGTTATTTGATCTTCGGCTTCGACCAAGGTGAGTTCGTAGCCTCGCTTTTGAATGTTTTAAATATTTTTAAACCCGCGAGGGGGATACTTGCTGTTTTATGAAAATGAGAACGCAATATGTTTTGATACTAAATATGATTCCATTCACTATTGAGTATATGCCTTTTACTGTGTGACCGTTAGTTGCCTAGTTGCAGGTGAACGCTAATGCATTAAATAGATCTATTGGGTTTGACAATCCTGTCCGGGGTTTGAATCAGTTGTGAGCACCTTGTAACGGACATTTTGTAGTTAGCAAGGTTGCAAAAATCGTGAATCGTTAGCCGGGCGATCGACCACCTTGTAGCTTGTAATCGGTCTAGGCGGGATTAATCGGATTGGCATTTCTGGCAAAATAGGGGTATTTTCGGCAAGTTTTAGATATTATCGACAAACTTTTTTTTATAAAAAACAACTTCTAATAGACTTAAACAGTTACTATAAGTGATCAAAACAAGTTTACGATGAGGTTTAGGTACTTTCGGCAAGATTAGAAGGTTTCTGGCAAGTTTGACCACCGATGACCACTATTGATCGTCGTTGACTACAGTTGACCTATTTGTTTGACCCTGTTACATAAATCGGCAAGGTCGGTGGCCTTGTAGCGCCTAGGCGGCGATTAATCGGCCTTGTAGACCTTGTTTTGCAACACTGGTAGTTAGTATTAGGAGAAGTGGCATACTTCTCGAACATTATTTTATCCTACGAGATAAATGTATTAAGTTTCGGTACACGGGCTCATTTAGTTGGAAATCAATATTTATATAACTTGTCTTACGAGCAACGTTATATGTTTTTGTTGAACCAAATATGCGTTCTAATTGTTATGTGTAAACTCTATG
>BQNB010149170.1:0-16205 GCA_026074375.1 Tanacetum coccineum | reverse complement strand
ACTTATCTTGTTGACTAAGATTACATAATAAAGGAAACTACTAAATAGTTGACCAAGAAAATATAATAAAGGAAACTAGTAAATATTAATAAGAAACTATTAAATAGGTTCTTATCAAGTACTAACAGGCCTAGCAGTACTAACTGGCCTAACAGTACTAAATGTGTGAACTGTCCTTTTCTCATTTTGCTTAACAGAAGTAATCAAACATGTTCTTGTTAGTACTCCTGATGGGACAAAAGTCTTTCTTAAATGAGGGTATTTTGAAAAAAAATTATGATTAACCCTTTTTGTATTATCCCATACTGGTTTGTCCACCCTTGGACCAGTATTGACCACAGTTTTCAGCTTAGGTTCTTGACTTTGTTTGTCATGAAAATTACAATCTTTGATCAAATGGTCAGTACTTTTACAGACAAAGCAGGCTTTTATTTTCTTAAATCTAATTCCTTGTTTTTGAGAAGTTTGACCAATTTTATCAACTCCAGTTTTAACTGTTTGAGTCTCATTAGTCTTAACAGGACTAACTGTTTGCACTTCAGACACATCATCCTCATCATCTGAGTTCCAATCCTCAATGATAACTTTATCTCTGTTAACTGATTCATAGACTGTCTTAGGTTTTTGAGTATTTACTTCATTTGTTTTACCTACAGTCTCACTTGTTTTAGTATTAAGATCAGTTGTTTTTAACTTAATGATTTTCTTCATAATGACATATTCATCTAAACCTGCAAATGATATGTTAGCTCTTGGGGTTAAGAAGTTCCCTGTTATAGGAGGGGGAATAGCATGACACCCATCTGCTTTGGAAAGCATATCATTAACTGGTGTGGATTCTTCATCACTAGATCTGACATCAAAAACACTCAAACTAATCTCACTATCAGTTTTAGAATTGTTACTCATTTCATTCAATTGTGTACCATATCCTAAACCAGTTTTAATATCACTAGCACTTATTTGGCACTGTTGATAAATTCATCAAGATCTTGGATATATCTCCCATTTTTCTATCTTTAATTTTAAATTTATCTTCCTTAAACAACTTACACTAATTCTAGATTAAGGTTGTTAATTTTTATTTCTCTGCATTTAAGCTCATAGTTTTAAAACTCATATTTTTCACCCCAAGCCAGTTCATTCTTTTCATGTACAAGAATCCTAGATTCTAGTGACTTTAAAGCTAACTCATAACCCTGAATTTCTAGTCTTGCTCTACTATGTTTTTCTCTTTCACTATCATAATTCTTTTGAAGAGTTTTAAAAGATCCAAGACATTGTTTAGAACATTTTTGTACCTCATTGTCAGAAGAACTTGATGAGCTTGAAGAAGAGATTGCCATTAAAGCATAGTTGACTGGTTCTATTTCAAAATCATTACTCCAGTCATAGCCTCCTAGACCATCTTGAGCCACCAGTGTCTGTGATGAAGATTCATTTGTTGGCGCATTGCTCCTGCCATTGTTACCATAAGATCTTCTCCCTTGATTCCTTCCAGATCTGCATTCCTTAGCAAAATGCCCTTTTATATGACAGTTGTAGCACTTAATTTTTGATTTATCAAGTAAAACAGGTCATTTTTCCTTGAAATCTATGTTCCTTCCTGTCCTCTGAATGAACTTCTTTACTTTGACAGTCAACATAGCCACCTACCATCGAAGATCCAATTCCCCCAAGTCATCTCGATCAATCTGCTAAAAATCCTCATTCTCAAGTTGAGGACTAGTTGTTAGTTGTGCAAAGAAAGAGTAAGCTACATCATGAGCACATAGAGTAGATGGAACTTGACTAGTTCCTCCAGCAGTACTAACCCCAAAATCTCTACTGGTAGTACTAACTTCATTAGTACTGCTAGTGTTCTCAGAAGAAAGAAATGTCAAGTTCTGAGAAGTAGGAGTGGAACTTGAAGACCTTTTCATCTCATCTTTATAGACCTTAAGATTGTTGTAGAGGTCATCAATATCAATCTCATCAATGTCTGGATTATTTCTCATGATTAGAGCAATTTGATTCCATAAAGGAGGAAGACTTCTTAGGAACTTCTGGTTGATATCTTCCTTTGATATTGGAGCACCATGAACCTCCAATTGACTTATGGGTTTTTGGAACCTATCATAAACCTTGTCCAGACTTTCATTTGATGCAGTAGAAAAATTTTCAAACTGATGTTTTAGAACATTTTTTTGCATCTTCTTGGATTTTTCATTACCTCCAAACCTTGATTTGATTGCTTCCCAGAGTGATTTAGCATCTGCAATATTGTGAAACTTGAGGAGGTATTCATCAGGTATTGCTAAAAGCAATATGCTCTTAACTCTTTCCTGATTCCTTTTAGCAGCCAGTTGTTTGGCAGTCTTAGGAGTAGGAGGAGCAGATGTTTCTCCAGTTGGTGTAGGCTTTTCTTCTAGATCTCTATTGACAATAACATCCCATAGGTTATGGTCTGTGTGACAGATATATTGTCGCATTCTCATGCTCCAAATATCATATTCTCCCTTCCTGATGATAGGGATTTTCATTGCTGTGATAGTGGGTGGAGGAATGTCTTGTTCTGCCATCTTACAATTGAGTTCTTCTTATTCAGAGTTTCCACACAAGCTCTGATACCACTTGTTGGATCGTTTTACTGAATAGATCTTAACCTTCAGCTTGCAAAGAGTTTGCTCCTTTAGATAATTCTAAAGCAACAATAATGAAACACTGATTTGAACACTATTGATTATGCGGAAACTAATCAATAATGCTAAGAAGAACAATATTGAATCACAAATGGGGGGGGGGGGGGGGGGGGGGGGGGG
This sequence comes from Tanacetum coccineum, assembly GCA_026074375.1. Taxonomy (NCBI): domain Eukaryota; kingdom Viridiplantae; phylum Streptophyta; class Magnoliopsida; order Asterales; family Asteraceae; genus Tanacetum; species Tanacetum coccineum. The sequence goes on along the minus strand of BQNB010149170.1, from coordinate 13,404 downwards.
GGGGGGGGGGGGGGGGGGGGGGGGTGGGAAGAACAGTATTAAGAATCACAAAAGAACTTTATATTATAACTTGAATCTGCCTAGGTTACAGATTACAAAACTATGATTGCTAATCGACCTCTATTGATCTGTTTAGAACTATATCTACTAACTATGCCTAGGGTTCCTTTTATAGACTAAGGAAACCCTAATGGGCTTTACAAAACGCGTACAAAGATCATGCATATCCTTTCCTAAGATATCTCATACATATCTCATAAACGGTACTAACTATTTTATACTAACGGTACTAACTATCTGATCAGTACTAACATTTTTAACTGTCAGTACAAATTACAACTAGCGGTACTAACTAATATAACTAACGGTACTAAGTCAGGAATGCATAATTCCCAGCACAGTCAATTGAAGTTGAACCCACCCTTTGATCTGGCTGTACAAAAGGTCAGCTGGGGATGTTTGTTATTTATGATAATTGTTTTGGAGAGTGTTACGGGTAGATAAAGAGGGTCGAGGTTGATTGAGTGATGGATAAGGGCTGAGATTAATTGGTATAGACAGTGGGTGTCATCGGCTGATGTGGTTTGATCCGAAGAAAGGCTAAATCCCAATTGGTTGATTAGTAGACTAGGCCTGAACGAGTTACCTAGGGGTGATCAAGGGTTTTATCATAATTTCGTTTATGGCTTAGCCTAAATAAAAGGTTGCTGATTATAATAGATCAGCGTTATGGTTATCAGTATTTAAATTGAAACTGAACCCTTAACTCAAAACAAGAGCTAAAACTAGTATTCAAGCTGCTAACCTCTGGTCGCTAACCTTTGGCCACGAACTTCAGCCGCTGACCCAGGTCGCTGAGTCACAGGCCGCTGAACCTGGTCAGCGAAACTAGTCACCCTCTGAACTGGTCACACTCTGAACCAGATACCCTCTGTACCAGTCACCTTATGAACCAGCCCGCTAAATCTGGTTAATGAATGAACCCTCTGATATACGAGTATCTGAACTTGTGTTTTAAAGGAGCTAAGTAAAACATCAACGGGTAAATAGGATTGGCTGAGCTTTAAAGGTGATAGGAGCTGGTGTTTCGAGTATAGCTCGATACGGTTTGATTATGAAAGTTGGGACTACACTCTGTATTAAAGAAGTGCTGATAGAACATCAGCTTATGCATTTCTCAGCGAGTATTTTCCTCAGCTAAGACAAGTACAGATCGGATGGTTACTCAGACTAAACCTTTCACCGCTTAACCTGGTAGTGAACCATGTACGTATGAAGTTTCGGGCTAAACCTGAAAGGGGGTGTCTTCCAAAGAGTGTGTAACAATCAAAAGCTGCTTGTATTGCAACTTTTGAGGGGGAGAGAACACACTTATCAAAGATATCCATGTGTTCATTAGCTGAAGCCAAACATCATACTAGAAACCAAACCACAAACACAAAACCTTCACACCATCACAACTCAAAAACCATATCCAAAATCATTCACAACAAATCAAACCATCACAAATCAAAAACCATATCCAAAATCATTATCAAAACAAAAAAACACACACCAAATCAAAAATTCATCCCACACAAGTTCAACAACATCGATTCAAGATCTACAAAACCTCAAACAAAAAGAACCAAATCGAGATAAAGAAATACTGGGTGGATTCCTTCCTTTTGGCCAATAGGAAGAGATTTAAATTAAAAGTGAAGATCGAGTGTTCTTTCTGTGAAAGTAGGTAAACTTGTCAGTAATGATTGTTCTATTGGGTGAATAATGGCTTGGTGGTAATCTAGGTTTGGATATGACAGGGCATTTGTTCTTGTGGTTGTTTGTTATTGTGATGATATGAAGATTTGTTTTGTTGATAAGGATGTTTGTTGAACTGGGTTTATTAGTGGGTTGTTGTCGAGTGAAAATTGAGGGGCAGATTGTTGTCAATTATGGGTGAGATGCTGATTAGAACATTAGCTAATAGGATTATATTGGAGTGATTGGTACTAGTTATATAAGGTAGCTAATAATGATACATCAACTGGTTATATCAGTAGGTATGGTATCATTCACTGGGTTTAATCAGTGAGTTCCAATGTATGTATAATCATGGGCTTCAGGTAAAAACGTTGGTGGCAGAACCAGTTCGCTGGCAATCTAGTTGTGGAATGATGATTGGAGTCGGTTGATAGTTGCGACTCAGGGAGTTATATGGACCAGGATGGGGTCTTTCGGATTGAAACACTAACCCTCTGAACCCCAAACCCACTGAACCCCAAAATCGCTGAACCTAAACTTACCTGCTGAAACACTAAACTCGCTGAGTATAAATCAGAGGGTAGATGGGTTGAATTGGTATTGAAGTGGGTATGGAGGAGCTGACTAAAATACCAACTTGTGAATGAAAAAGGTTGGTTGGTTGGTTTGCGGAGCTTAGTTAAACTCTGACCCTCAACTCCATTACCTGAACCACGGGTCAGCCAACCACATGTCAGCGATCAGAACCTGCTGAACCAACTGAACGTGAACCTGATATGGAAGTACGTGAGCATTTTATCAAGTCACTAAAAATGTGTCTTCAAGCCAGAACCAGTCAACCAGCCATCTGAACTTTAAACTGGTCAGCGACTCACCTGGTCAGAGGCTCACCTGGCTTACCTGGTTAGCGACCTAAGTTCGCTGATGCTATGCTGATCCTGAATCTGTCATTAACCCGCAGACCTGATCACCCAGGGTTATGTTTGTTCATTAGGAGAAGCTATGTCAATAAGGTTAACTAATGAGTTTTTAGGAAGCTGATAAGTCAATGGTGAAAGTAGCTATGGGATTAGACACTTAACCTGTAGAACTCGTTGAACATGGTCAGCTGAACAGAAAGACCGTTGATGTTACCAGACATCCTCTGAGCCAACATGAGCACACCCAAGGTCAAGGTCGCCAACAACAACACATCCCAAGGTTAGAAAACCTCTGATGGAGACTTTATTTATCTTAACCTCATATCAAAACGATATCAAAACGTTAAGTGATCTTAAATGTTTAAAGTCTTCTAGTCTTTTGCAACTACAACAAAGGATTTGTATTTATCTCTGTATTATTGTATTCTTTGTTGTAACAGTAGCTTGAGTTGGTAACTTATAGCTCAGACTAATCCGAGTAAAATCGGAACAGAAAAGGAAGAATCTCCTTGCCTTACGGCTAAAGCATCAGGATAGCCATAGGCTGAAAGTTCACCAAGTGTCGGTTTAACCACCGCACCAAAAAATGGTAATCGATTCACCATGTCTAAACGACAAGAAAGAATTGGCTATTCCGGAGAAAACGACTACCCGTAAAGAATCAACAAATCCGTTGATGGCTGATAGTTTGCCAAAAACTATAGTGCCAACTAAGTTGGTCAAGCCACAAGGTTTCAACTTGAGAAGAAACATGGGTATTCAAACACCCACAAAAAAACTAAGGATCAAACCTTAGTATCAAATCAATTCGATCAAGGGATTCAATCTTTAAAAATGGTGAAAAATATCAGTATGTAAAGCCTTCAAAAATTGCTACTCGAGAAGCATTTTTTGAGAGGGAGAAAGACATACTCGTGATAAGAACTTCAAAGACACACTCCTGATAAGAACTTCAATGCTAAACCTATCACATCAGAACTTCAAAGACACACTCCTGATAAGAACTTCAATGCTAAACCTATCACATCAGAAAAACACCCCACCATACACACAAACAATGTCACTCTCACAACACAAAACAAACACACAAAGTGCATCCACTCACACAAATCAAAACACCAAAAACAAAAAACACCAACTCAAAATCAAATTCACATCTCGTCCCAAACCACAAACACACACAAGATCACAACAACAACATCACGACATCAAATCATATTCAGATCTTAACATAACAACCCATAAGGAAACCAAACCATAACAAGCCTTTCTGATAGCAAAACTAAACTCTTTACAACCCTCAAGAACCACCCGACTACAGCGGGAGCTTTGTCAATCTGGAAATGGATTGAGATTGTTTAGTTTTAAAAACCGAGGCATTAAGATGATTATTGGTTGTAACTTGAAGAAACTGACTGAAAATCAGTAGGAAAAAGTGTTGTTAATGGGGTTTATGGCTAAAATAAAAATGGATTGTTGTGTTGTGAGTAACTAAGATATAAGGGTGTTTGTTATTGGGCAGTTTCATGACATGATGAACTTGTAATGGTGTAACTGATATGGTGAATGGGGGCTGTGTTTGTAAAGCATGGAAAAAGGGCCGAGAATGAACAAAGGTCAGTGTTAGTGGTTGGAAAATTAGCGAAGCTGGGGAGGAATGGTTTAGATGGATACAGGCTCAGCTGATACGGGTCGAATAATCTCAAGAAGCTGATTAAAACCATCAGCTAGTGCGGCAAGTTCATATTTAAGTATAATAGTGATGAGGTGTCATTTTATACACTTTTTCGGGGTCGTTTTACCCCCAAAATCGTGTGTTTATGCCCAAAATAGGTACTTAATCGTTCCTTTTTAGGTATTTCTCATTTGGAAGACATTTGGATGAATTACACGTGACTTGGGCTCATTTGGAGAAGAAACGGACCGAGGATAGAACCAACCAAGACTTTGGAAGATTTGTGCTTCACCAAAGCCTGAGAGGACGTGACAAGCTATACACGACACCGTCACAACTTTCAAGTGACGGCGTTACAATTTTCATGACGGCGTCAGCCCGCACTGACTCAAAACGCAGATCTGAAGATTCATCTTTCGACATGCGTAACAATTAAAAACGCGACACCGTCGCGTCGTTTTTTCCTCATATTTACCAAACCTGATTTAGGGGTTTTGAGTGTGTAACTTTAAAATAAAAAGAGGGTGTGAACCCTTTAGTTCGTTTTTAGCAGCTATAGGAGACGATTTTAGGGCCTAAAACTTTATTGTACCTCTGCTAAATCATGTTTTAATCAAGTTAAGGTTTACTTTAATCATTCAATATGTCTATGTGTTGTTTTGTTTATTGTGTTCTTGCTTTATCTTTAACATGCTTGGCTAAACCCCCTATTGTGTGTTTAATTATGATTGTAATGAAACCTAGAATGTAGATCTTAGTGGTGTTGTTCTCTTTTTGTGATGATGTGCATGTTAGGTCTTTAGTACCCCACCACTTACACACAACCCCCACCCCCACCCAACCTCATAAACCAGCATTAGTCTGTATCGTTTATTGTTATGTCTAGATTAACGTGATTGTGTAGAAAAGTATACATTCTGGTAATTAGTCTTCATTATACCTTGCCCCTAAATATGGTTGACTCCTCTCGTAATATATTTCACATGCACTTAGTGTGCTCCTAGGGCCGTGTAATAGTCTTCATGACTTCGTTTCTTCCTAAAAAGGCGAGCTTGCATAATCTCTAGTAAAGTTAAATTGTCTCCTCTAATCCCGTAGGTTATTGCCATTGGTCACTAGTAGATCCATTGATCAAATTTAAAAACTTAACCTACATCAAGGTTAGTTTCATGCAACATATATAATGAAAAAAATAGGATAAATATTTGATGAAGAGAATACATATAGCAAACGCCACACGTGGGTAAGCTATGTGAAACGATCTTCTCTTCCTTTTGTTGAAACACAAAGGAGTGTCGAATAGTGAAAATGATGATGAATGCGTGTATGCTCCTCTTTGACGGATGCTCCCCCATGTTCGAGGCATCAAGGTATGATTGAAATGCTACAAATAAAAAATTAGTGTAAAACTATATTCACTTAGAAATGTATTTAACTTGACACTTTTTATGGTTGTGTGTAACCATCTTTATTTTTTCTCATTTTGTCATTAAACATCTAAAATTTGACCTTTGTGTGTATTTTGTGACTATTTTACCCTTATTTTTTTAAAATTTTGAAGGGTAAATTGGTCATTCTTGTGTATGGTAAAATGGTCATTAAATACACACAAAGATCAAAATTTGAATGTTTAATGACATAATGAGAAAAAATAAAGATGATTATACACAATCATAAAAAATATTAAGTTAGATACATTTCTAAGCAATTAGACCTATAAACAATGGTCTATAAGTGTCTTATAAGTTTCACATAGGATAAGGTTCCTCTAAAGTTCATTTAAACTTTAAAGGTAAAGTTCTATCACAAGGATAAAGAAAACTGGGTCCCGCAGTAGGCCCCGGTATTATCTATGTGAGGAAACTTTACCTCTAAAGTTCAAATGAACTTTAGAAGATCTTTTTCCTTTCACATAATAAGGCGTAGAAACCAAAACTTTGAACAAAGATGAATAGTTTTTGTTGGGCCAATTCAGTGCCTGATTGTCCCATGTACAAGATTTGTATGAAAAGTATCTAAGTAGAAAATAAGTCACTAAACTTAGTAAGTTCAGCGAGTCATCCTCAAGACGTTCTTCAGAGTCTAGAAGAAAGACTCGTCATAACCTGAGGCGAACCTTAGCGAGTGAAGAAAGAACCAAGATCATGATGATGGAGTCAGTGAGTATTGGCAAATGGCTCACTAACTCCCGAAGACCATCTCTGAAGTGTAGACCGAAGATATTGGCGGGAACTTCCTAAATGCAAAAAGCAAGGAAGACAAAAAGGTACATGAGTAGCTATAAAGTACTAGGTAGCTATAAAGCAAATAGTTAAAATAACTATTTGCTTTAGTACTTTATCAAAAGCTTCTCTTGGAAGCTTTGCCTTTCCCCTCCTATATATAGTGCACACTTGTATAGAGATAGGTTAAGGATTCTTACACAGAAAACACACAATGTAATATTACAGTGATAGGGTTCTCCTCCCATTGGTTCATGAGCAAAACTATGAACAATGGGAGTTTTATTTGTCATTTAATATCCCGGTTGTTGGTCTGCAATCAACCGGGTGCACTTGTAAATCATAGATTCATTCTAATAAGATTTATAAAGCATTGAAAAGTACAAATGATGTTATTAGGTTAGCCAAATTGGGTCCGTGGTTAATATAACAGATATAAGCAATGATTGTCAAGGACCAACAATATGTATATTTTTTCACTTATTTTTAAGTAATATGTTGGTATAGGAGTCAAGATGAACATGTTGATGAACCATGAGTTGAAGATGACTCGGAAAATTACCCAAGCGAAGAAAGTTACCGTAGTGATCTAAGCAATGATAATGAAAATGAGCTACTAACCACTCAAGGGTGGCCTAGTAGCAAAAGGGTTTGTGGCTATCACTCTAAAATGTATGAGGTCTCAAGTTCAATTCCTGCTAGGTGCAAACAACCTTGAAGTGGCCACGCCAACCTCTTGAAAAGGGAGGGCTTTACCTTGTTTGAGTCTGTGTGGCGGTGGGTTCAAACCCCGTGGATTATTCGGCCAATGTGTCGGAAACCATGGTTAAAAAAAAATGAGCTACTAAACTATGAAGACGGGACTTGCTTACACACTAACACGAGTCCCATCATGAAAGTGAATTCAAGATTTGTGAATGTGGTTCAATTTAGAAGAGCTTTAATCCGTTATGCACTAATAAATGAATTTGAGTACTTGATCAGTTGTTTATAGTATATGTATAATAATATGCAAGTGAATCCCGACCAATTGCCCCTGACCAAAGCAAAGGGGTTTTCTGGAGGTCAATACCCACTAATTAAAATATAATGTATAGCCGAAAGTATGTCTCCCGGGTCTTGCCCCAACTGAGGCTACGATTATGATCGAATTAAGGCTTGATGATTTTGAATTGGAGATAATTAGGATTTGATATAACTAAATCAACTAAAAATAATTAAAGAAAATTTAACTAAAATTAATACTATCGGGAAAAAAAAACAAAAAAAAAAAATAAAAAAACAAACAGTGAAAATGTGGGAACTATAAATAAACTACGGGGAACAAAAATAGTTATACGGATAAATCCTAAACTACGGGGGGCATAAATACTGGCAATGAAAATCCTAAGAAATCTACGGGGAACATAGTTAGGCTAAAAATACTTAACTAGAATGATTAAAACTAATAAACTAAATTAAACATGCAATTATAGACTACCGGGAATTAAATCGCAAGCTAAAACTAAAATTAGCACACAAAAAGTCATAAAATTAATATTAAAATTTAAATAAATTAAGAAATATTCTAACTTAAAAAGAAATATAAAAAATTTCAAAATCTGTAGTTAAAAATGGCGAACAAAACGGTAAAGAAAACGAAAAAGCCGGACTCGTAAACGAGCCCGGAACTGAAATTTGAGCAAAAATCACCCTACATAAGTTTTAATAATTTTCCTACAAACTATTGATTAATGAATAATTTTCTAAAAAAAGAAAAAAATTTTTTTGTTAATATTTAGTATTTTTTATGAAATTTATCAAATATTAATTTACTAATTACAACAAATAAATCGACAAAGACAGAAAATATAAGTGCAGAAATTCTGGAAAAATCAAAATAAATAATAGAAAAAGTTGATAATTCTTGAAAATAGTAAAAAACGCCTAAATTTTTACTGAGCAATTCGAGTAATTAAACTAATTAAAATTAAACCCTAAATTAAATTAATTAAATTAAATAAACTAACCTAGTTAACTGTTAGGGACTAACAGTGTAATACCCCTAAGGACTAACTGAGCAAAGCTAACCTAACTAAAGATACTAACAGTTAACAAATAAACAGGGAAATTGCAAGTTCAGGTCCCCTCAAAGAGACCCCGTTTATCAAATTCAGTCCAAAAAGCTTTTCAGGCAAAACTTAAAAGAGAGAACTTATAAAGGAGCTTAAGAGATTAATTTTTAACAAAAGGTGCATAGGCTAAAAGCCATTAAATAAGTCAGAAAACAAAGCTTAAATGGACAGAAACTTAAATAAGCTTAAAGCTATTTTAAGTTTTTCTTTTTAAATCTACAAGTCACACAAATGAGCAAAAAGTCACTGAGCTATAAGAGATAAGCTAATATGGCAAAGATAAGCTAACCCTAGAATAAAGATAAGCCCTAGGATAAGCCTAAAATATATAAATAATCTAAATTCACAGATTTTAAAGAAATACAGAAAACACTACTATTGAAAGCCTAGAATAAAAGCTAACAAACAAAAGAATTAAGCCATACCACTCAAGGGCTTAAAGGATACCTATTAAGCTACTAGGAAAAGAAAGTAAAAAACCGAGGTTAATTGAAGCTAAAAGGAAAGAAAAAGGGGGCTGTATTGCTTTTTTATGCACCATGCAAAGACAAAATGCAGGCCTAAAGGCTGTTTTGAGCTTATAAAATAAGCTCAAAAGGGCTTAAGACAGAAAACCAAATATGAACAGATTTAAGGGACATAGAATAGAACTTATTTCTAAAATTTGAGCTTTTAAAAACAAATAAAACCTGCTGATAAACCAGCTTGTAAAAGGGCCTTTTCACAAAATAAACTTGGCATTTTGACCATCTCAAGGTTTTGACTTATGGTAAAGACAGAGCAAGCCTTCTTGCATGCTGCATTAGCTTCTAAAATGACAAATTAAACAACCTAATAACTACATGAACCTAACCTTAAAACTAATCCACTACCCTATGTCTTTTAATTAACAGAAAATGAACCAATCAAAAGAAAAAACTCAATGCCACGTTTTAACATATAAACTATTGATTTACCTACAAAATTACTGAAACACTCAGCCAAAGATGGCTGAGAGTTCCAAACCCATGTACATCCCCATTTGACCCATTTTGCCCTTTAAGCCAAACACCCCCTTATTTTTAAAAATCTTTTAAACAAAATGTTTTTGACTCAAACCTGAGCTAATTAGTTAACTCTATGATTAATGAACTGAGTTAAGGGCAAAATAAGACAAGTTAAACAGATTTAAACATATATCCTTAACCTGTGATGTTCCAACAGTAAGCCAAAGTCAACGAAATATTTCCATAAATCATGGAAAATTAAAGAAAAATTAACGAATATTACAAAGTAAAGACTTTTCTGAAAACTTTAAATTAACAATTTTAAATTAAAAGATAAATAAAAGAAAGCTAGTAAAAGGTTTTTTATTTGGCTATTTGTGCTTCTTTTTATAAGATGCCCCCTTCTTCTTTCTTCTTCTGTGTGGGTAGTTGAGTGTTTACAAAACCCAGATAACATTCCAGCCCAAGGAATCACACTTGTGATTTCATATTTAAGCCGTTTACCGCCATTGATTTGCCTCTGAACCTTGGGGGAAGGCCAACCTGCATCCTAAAACATTGTAGTGGGGTGTGGGAATGGGTTAAACCGGGTAAAGGGTTGTGTGGGTAAAAATGGTGGTATCATGTGAATTGAAGTTTTGATGAGGTTGGCCGGGAAGATTTGATGAGGGGAGAGCGTGGAGTGGGTAAACAGGTTAAAAGTTTGAAAAAGCCAAGAATAACCCCTTCGGTTTCAGCTCTTTTCATTTCTTTATTGTTTCATTCTTTTTTAGTATAAAAGAGTTTAAAACATGGTAATATAACAGCCCTTGTGTTTTATTAAAACAAATGATAAAGAAAGGTTATTGAAAATGGACACAAACTGGCCCTTGGCCTTTTAAAAGGGGAAAACAGTTTGTAAAAATGCAATTTCAGTCCCTCTTTTTTCATTTTTTTTTCATTTTTTTTCTTATAAAAACAGTTTTGAAATGACCTTTTTAAAGTCCTTATGTTTTTATAAAAAATTATTTTGGGCCCGTAGTTGGGCTTGGTTATTGTTATTGGGCCCAATATGGGTTAATTTGGAGCCCAATAGAGGTTTTGTGGTCTGTAGTTGGTCCCAATTAGAGTGTGTCTGTGGGCCCAATAAGGTATTAGGCTTCTGTTATTGGGCTTATTAAGGCCCAATAAGGTACTGTGGGTTTTGTGTGTACAATGGCTAAGAATGAGACTGACATGGGCAAGGATTGGGCCTTCAAAGTCTCACAGTCTTCATAAATATACTATTGGTGCTTTCCCGTCCCATCAGATGGGTTGAGATTGCTTCCAATAGTTACCTTCAATTACGGCTCCGGTTTTGACTTTAATTTGTTGAGTTGACTTTGACTTTTCTGGTCTTTGGCTTTGTCCTTTACAGCTTTTCCATTCCATGTTTGGTTTTGTCGTTTTGGCTTTGTCTTTCGTCCTTTTCTTGGTTATTCGTTCCTGCACAATACAATTAGCAAAACAAGCATATAATTTAGGCATTTTAGGGTCCGATTATTGGTTATTTCACTCGTTTTCAAAAGGTAAAAGGTATGTGATCTTAATGCACATACCCACCACACACACCCCCCCCCCCCCCCCCCCCCACCAGTTACTTAATCGAGAGACGAGCACCCACACGGGTTACAGCAAGGTGTGCGAACTTAAAGTGCAAGTGGAATATTCATGCTTACATCATGGATGATAATGTTACATTTGAAGTAAGTATATAACCATCTTAGTTTCCTTTTTTAGAATCGTTTAAGTTATATTTAACTTAGTAAAATGCTTGTATTTCTGACATACCTTACTTTTTTATATAAAATTGTTGTAGGTTAAGAAATTAGTAGAAGAACATTCTTGTATTCGAAGCAATAAGGGTGGTAATAGGCGTGCAACTCAAGGATGGATTGCAAATGTAGTTAGTGATAAGTTGAAATCTGATGGGGATGTATCAGTTACACAACTTAGAAAATGGCTCATGAAACACTATAATGTTGAACTACCATACCAAAAGGTATATAGAGGCAAAGAACAAGCGTACACCGACACATATGGTAAGTGGGAAGACTCATTCATGAATATAGAACACTTTAAAGATGAAATTCTAAACAGGAACCCTGGAAGCATTATTGACATCAACTTTGAGAGAAATGGTGACAAGAAATGTTTCCAACGCTTTTTTATTTCACTAGTAGCTTGCTTCATGGGCTTTCTCACCGGTTGTCGTCCCTACATTAGTCTTGATGCTTGTCATTTGAAAGGGAAATTTAATGGTGTATTAGTCGCTGCAACTGGAATTGACGGTAATAGTTCCATGTTTCCAGTAGCCTATGGTATTCTTGAATCAGAGAATACAAGTTCACGGATATGGTTTCTTGAATTATTAAAGAAAGTAATCGGGACGCCACATGGTCTTGTTATATCATCTGATATGCAAAAAAGATTAGAGGTAGCTATTAGACAAGTATATCCTGATGCCGAACACAGAGAATGCTTAAGGCACTTGTATAGCAATTTCAAAAAACAATTTCGTGGTGACTTCTACAACAAAAAATTATAGGGTGCTGCAAAAACCTATTCCGTCAATGTGCATGATAGATTATTAAATGACATTGCTGGTGTAAGTGAAAAAGCGATTACGTATCTACATGCGAACCATAATAAGGTATGGATTCGATGCAAGTTTGGCACCACATCGAAGTGTGATTACATTAAAAATAATGTATCAGAATCATTTAACTCATGGTTTGGTGATTTACGTTATCAATAGGTGCTTAATCTACTTGATGGTATTAGGGAAATGCTTATGGCACACTTTGATAAGAAAAGAAGGGTTGCAAGAAAATGGAAAGGTACACTAGTTCCTGCTACGAAAACTTATCTCAAGAATATCTCGAAGGTAAGTAGAACAAATTATAGTTAATAAGTCTAGTTTATATTCTGATTAATAAAAGTTTTTCAACATGTTATCATCTCTTTTGCATGTAGAACTTGGGTGAGTATGCAGTTTGTAGAAGTAGCGACAATAGAGCAGAAGTGAAGCACAAGGGAAAACGTTGGGAGGTTGTATTAGAATGAGAAAAAAATGCACTTGTCGAGTTTGGTAAGTTAAAGGTATGCCGTGTGTGCATGTAGTGTTCTACTAGTTATACCTTTATATTAAAAGGTAAGATTGCCTCCCCGAGGAGGCATTAATGCTTGGGTAGACCGGGTTTTCCTGGTCCGGTTTAGTTTTCCCTCCTCTCTACCCGGGTTAAAACACGTAAGGAGACGCGTGTTGTTGATGTTTGTTTGGGGGTACGTGTCGATTCCTTCATTCTCACATGAAATCTCTTTCTCTCATCCCTCATCCATCTCTCTCTAGAATCATCGACAGCTCTCTCCTCTCTCTCGCCGGCCGGTAACACATACAAACGCATTTGATGCTCAACAGATTTCATGCCTAAATCCAATCAATTATGTAAGTTTGTTAACCCTAATTAAATTATCAGTTTTGAGTATTTTGATTCAAGAGTTTGCAGGTATGTATTTTTGTTTGCAGGTATGAATTTTTGGATGAAGATGTAGAAAAAGATTGCATGTATGAAGCTTTATAATAAGAATCAGGGTAGGTTTATTTTGACTTAATTTGTGTGTATTAATCAATTATAAATTAGGGTTTTTCTTCAACTGATTGGATTTTTTGTTTTGTATCTTTTAATACCGATTTTTAGTATGTCAAAACTGATATCTTTCGAT